>VBVR01002032.1:0-25451 GCA_011638315.1 Tetramorium parvispinum
GAATTTGACACTGCTGATATCGGACGATATCGGACGACATTAGCAGTGTCAAATTCCACATAGCTCAATAATATCTTGAAGCTTTTACCTTAGAAAACTAGTTAGAAAACGATCGTATTGGTAATTGTTAATAATTGTTGAAAACTTTCTTATTGATCATTATTAATAATTGTTGCTTATCGTTTATTTATATTTATATTTAATTAAAACCACTCACCTTCTTGGCGTCATTGTTGTTGTCGGCCGCGTGATGAGGTTGCGGACTCATTGAAGCACCATTGCTGACTGCCCCGCTTTGCGATAGAAGCTCGTCACTACCCCTCTGCAACAATAGAGAACATTCGTGTGATATAAATAACTCTTTTACATGATGACTCTTCAATAAATTCTACTTTCCGCGACGCATATTTTACGTAATTGAGAAATGTTGCAAACGTCGCGCATTTGTGTATGAACTTTACATTACGACGATCTTTGAATATTATTATATTTTTATATTGAATATTATTATATTATATTATTATATTAATTGTATATTTTCGAAGAGAGAACGCGGATAACAACATTATACTGCAACGTTATGTGAGTCGTAAGAGTATTGCGAAATATTTGCTGCAGAATAACGTTAAGCCGAACGGTTTAGTGTTCCATGAGCACTACGCGCGACTACGCGCGTCGCCCGTCCCATTTTATCCCCGAAGCTTTGAGTGGAATTGAAATAAATTATCGTGTCGAGCATCTTTCGATTACTTAAAAAGTAGAAAGAAGCAACGCGGATCTTGAGCAAAATCCCATTCGATGTCTCGTCCTTAGAGCGTTGATAAATCTCGGACTTGGCGTCAAAAGAAACGGGTCAGAAGCGTACAGTAATAAGACGCTTTTAACACGGGTCTGAATCTAAATGCTTAACAGAGTCTCTCGAATGCGAAGAAACGTTGCGGTCACTCGAGCGAAGAGGGTTTTCTCGCGAGATATTAATAATTAATCCCTATGAATCTTCGTCTCTTTCGCGAATCATCGCAACTTCTTCTTTCGAAGAACTCGTCTCTCTAGATCGTTAATCGGCCTATATACAATTACTACAAAGAAGACTTTACAGAAGTAAGTGAAGGAAAATATTATAACTCACAAGAGTAATTAACGGTAAGTTTAATCAATACTCAGATCGCGTCTTTATCTACGAATGTTTTAGCTCCTGCATTATTTTTCTACAGCGTATCTTCATTAAATACCGTTACATGCGCGTTATTATTCCGCAGATCTTTGTATACAAAAAAAGAAATATGTAATCTATAAAAATAATACGAGTTCTTTAAGAACGTAAAGCAATTTCCTCATTTATGACAGAGACACGCCATTTCACGATTACGACTTTTCTCATTCGCATGCCATTCATTATATAGTCGCGGTTTTCTTGTCGGCAGCATTCAGCGTCAAAGGAGCGTCGCATGCATCGTGTATCGCTTAACGAAATATTTATTCTCCGCCATACCATCGCTGCATTTATTCACGAATTACGAGCTATATTATGCAATCGCGGTTGGACGCAGTCAGTTAAATTTGCAGGTGAGCTTTGACAGTTTGTGAGAGTTTCACTGTGCCTCACACATACACAGGCGAAAATGCATGAAAGATAACTCATAACTCGTAAGGAAAACCACTGAGGACTCGGGCCACGTCAAGACAGAATGCGAAATCAAAGACAGAAAAGACGACTGAACGACGAAGCGGAAGGAAGCGAGCCACCAGGCATTGGCCACCAGGCAGATTTACTCGCGACCAGCCTTCGGGTCATCGGCAATAAAGAGCGAGAGCAACCTTCCCCTCCCTCCACTTGGTTATTCTTTGAATGTTAAAAGTTGCTAGCCGATTTAAATAAGTGCATTCGCTCGTTTGCGAAATTCACCGATTTTATTATCCTTTCTTATTTCCTCCATTTACGGAGATCCATTTCGATTTGAGAAAGCAAGCCAAGAAAATTACTGTCAAAGTCCGTGATTTGCGACTTTCTTCGAATAAATTAAAGAAAATTAGATATTTAATCTTCGCTTTACGAAGCATAACTTTTTACTTTTTCGCAAATTTAACGGAAATATTACTTTTTCCAGTTTAATGATACTTTTCGCTCTCGAAGCTAATGCGAGATAGAAACGTATAAATTAAATGCAATGAAAAAAATATGTATATGTATAAATTTAAATATACGTTACGCATACATCTACTCGTCCGGAGTACAGAAAGTTGCAAGTGTTTATTTCCAACTCGAAAAATAAATAAAAGTAGAAAGCTTCGCGAATGCAATTAGGAGGGATGCGTTCTCTGCGACGACGCACGTCTCATACACGGTTTATCTTGCGAAAGTACACCGAGAACGTTCTCAGCGCATCAAGTGCGCGCTGTTAGGTGGAATATCGTTCAAAGAGCGGCAAGAAGGAGCTCTTATACGAAATGGGGTCCCCATCTCTCTGCGATCATAGAGAGAGAAAGAGAGAGAAAGAGAGTGTGTGTGTGTGTGTGTGTGTGTGTGTGTGTGTGTGTGTGTGTGTGTGTGTATCTCGTGGGTGGAGACAAGCCGCGGAAAGGGACTGGGATTCTGTATTTTCCTCGGATATGGGGATAGGGGTTCATCCTCTCTGACCAACATCCGGTGGAGCTGTCCGCCCCGATCCCGGCGCTCGTGTATTATTTATTTCCCGCGGACGTATGGATTATGGACCGGCCAACTCCCCTTTCGCTTCAGAGCTTCGTAACCCCCGTCACGAACTCTCTCTCTCTCTCTCTCTCTCTCTCTCTGTTTTCATCCTTCAATACTCCACCTTCGACCGCCCACTGTCCCGATTCCCGTCCCGGTTTCTTCTCTCAACTTCTCGGATCGCGAGGTTGTTTTCTCTCGATCTTCGCGAACCGTCGAGATCTTAAATCCAGGAAGCAGCCGGTGTCTCGCTCTTTGGTCCTCTCTTCCCCGCCTTCGGTCGCCGTTTTCTCCTTTTTTCTTTCTTTTTTTTGTCCTTCATGTTTCCGTTGAAAGAAAATCTCCCGTGCGACCCGGCGAAGAGCGCGCGAGCGTTTTACGTGCCCGACGACCCGTACGGAATTGTCTCAAGATCGTCCGCGCGGACGGGGTGGAGACGGACGTTGGTACACGTTGGAGCGAGCGAGTACCCGGGAACGATGGAGCTTCGCTCGGATGACAAACCAATCTCACGCGCCGGCTGCGGGCCCGATGAGCTCTTCGGTCGCGGACGCTATCGAAGAAGAGAATTCGCGACACGCTCCGCTGGGCTCCGCTGGATCCGATGACTATCGGACGAATAAATACCGAATGCACGAATGGCCGTATTAAATTGTGTTCGATCACCGAAAAACGTAATCGGGATAGGAGTATACGTACATATTAAGACATGAAATGCAATTCCCGATCGAAATCTAGATGTCAAAGCCGTTACCGGAAGCAATCTTAGCCGTGATCCTGTTATCTCTGAGCATAGCTACTCGTCGCTTACGAGACGGCGGCGATTGCCTAACCCAGGTAGGTAGGTCAATTTTCTCGGTAGGTCGTCTCGCGCAAAGGATAACGGCGATGGCGGAAGGATGCGAAATACATGACGTAGAGCCGCTAAAATAATATTGGCCGAAGATAGTCCTGGTGATAGGCTGCCAAGGAAAGGGCTTGGCTAGCCGGGACGAGGATGCGGGAGCCATTATTGCCTTTCAAGATGGATGACCTCTGGATACACGAGCTCCCGACACAACCGACCGAAACTTTAGCCGAGAGATTACCAAGATTTTAGGACCAAGGAGACTTGGATCACTTCGTTTTATGGGGTAGGATTAGGTACGATTCATATTCTCCTGATATTACCTGTTTCTATCTACGCTTCTGCATGCGTGCCATATTGCCGCTGATGAATAAAGTTTCGTCTTTCCCACAATCACGACAAGTTATTAATATCGAATCGTCGACGTCTGATGACGTAAGTCGTAAATTTATCTACGATTGATCGACTTGCGACGGGTTATGCAATGAAGGCTGAATACTCGATAAAAAGTGCCAATGAGAGATAGATGCTAATTCCTTTCGTTGACGCGTTGACAAACTAACAGCGAAGAAAGGTTGGGTTATTAAAATAATACTTACGCAAGACAGGTCAATATAATAAATTGAATGATTGAACAGTGAAACTTAACGTTGACGAATGCATTGTAGAAATAAATTAAAAATAAAATTGTTAATCAATTGCAAGTATATAAATTTCTAATTTATAATTGTCAGTTTTTCGTAATTTTTAACTTTGGCAAAAATATTTCCATTTCAATTAAAATTTAATCGAATTCAATGGAAGAAGCAAAGATGTAACGGGACCACAGAATCGATATCGGCTATAATTACTAATAAGAGGAGCCTTTATGCGACTTGTATCACGACTTGCCTACAAGCTGGATAATTTGACGAGAACGGAAGTTTTCCGTCGAGTCGTGATTCCCGTCGAAACCCTCCTCTCTCTACGGCAAATGATGTGGAAAGAGAGCAGAAATTAAAGCCGCTCGTTAGGATGAAACGCTTCTACTGCGATCGCTGTGCTTCGGCGTCACTGAACCGCGAACAGAGAGGATGGAACGATCCGATATTCGAAACATACAAAGAGCCGCGAAAGTGGATCGCGTCTTCTCTTTCATGGGCGTTGGAATTTCGCGAACTCGTCGGGTCAAACGGGCGGATGGAAACCGGATTATCGGCCACGATAATCACCCAACTTGAATCTCTACCGTGCGGTTCACTTACCCCGAAATTTATTTAAGATTAGAGAATCCTTCACAAGTCCGCTGCTGACAAATTTGACTTGTCATGACTTAGTAAATTAATTGCGGAATAAGATTTGTTTTATCTTACGATTCTTTGGCTTTAGACAATGATTGAAAAACAGTTGCTTCAAGATATCGAGGAAAAAATCACACGGAGAAAAAATTGATCGTTCGAAGGATGGTTTCAGGACATATTTTTCATATTACGCAAGTCCGAATTCTCGCGTATCTTCCGTGTGAAGATTTGCTGGATTTAATGAACGGAACGGTTAATCTTACGCTCGCGTAAGGATCGCATTGAAAAGTCCGACGTGTATATAATGGCGTCGATCGACGCTACTAGTATAACGCCATATGCCCGTGACTATCATCATTAGTGGTGTTTCTCTCCGCAGTGGCGTGTATCTATCCGCTAATGAAGTCGATACGAGGATCGAGAATTTCGCTTTAATTAGCGCGCGCAGCTAGAAGGTTTTATTTGCATCTTGCGGTCGGGAGAAATCTGCCATGCGTTCCCATCGATCTAATATGAAATTGATAGACGATCGTAGTAGCGCGAGAAACTTGTAAATACAAAGTAACGAAAAGTTACATTGGAGCATTTTCCTATTGATCAAATATCGTATGTTATCATACACATTAACTTGTCATTAATTTTAGCTTTATCATACAATACAACGCACTACGAATACAATTAGTCCAACGAATTGCGTGCTAACAAGCTAATTTACAAGTAGCTTGTCTTGTCGTTTGATATAAATTACATCAAATAAACTTGTCGTGATTTCTTTCCAAGTACCACAATAAAGACGGGAATAGTCTGTCTTGGAAAATTGACAGACAGTACAAATGAATGAAGTAACACAAATGGTTTTCCAATTTCTCTGCGTCAATTATTGAGAGAATTAATCCTCTATGAAATATAACTGATATAGGAAGAATAATTGACTCTTTATGAATCACAATGCAAGTCTTTATTGCATGAATTGACTTTTTAAACAATAAAGTCCTTAGTGAATTATCTGGCCAACCGGAAGTACCTGCCGTAATCTCCGTTCATCGTCGACGTAAAAATGAATTCTCTCGATAATATATTATTTAATTTCAGGAATGGGAAGGATATTCAAATATCGTGTACTTTCTGCTGACGCATGCAAAATAGCGAATGTGTTTACCAACGAGGCGTTGCGATGCCCTTTTTTTTCCTTCGCCGGGCTCCCCCTCTCTCTCGCCGCCGCTCGTACTCAACAAAAGTTACTTCAACCGGGCCACTTCGCCATCCCTCCGCCAAACTTGGTCTTTACGCGGTTACGCCATTCGACCTCATGAATTTCAAAATAATGCCCCGACCCTACAAAATACGCGCGAGCATCTTCGCGGGAGAGCAAAGCCTGCGCGACGACGAATTTTGTGTGTGTGTGTGTGTGTGTGCAGATCGTGATGAACAAGTGCAAGTACTTTCGCGAAAACCAAACACAAGATGAGAAACGCGCACGCGGAAAATTCGCCGACTGCGTTCCGCGAAGTAAATTAAGTTTCGACGAGCGCAACTTAGCAATGAAAAAGAACTCGGTAGCTGAGTAAATAATCCAGCGCAATGTAACCGTAGCTTCAATGATAAATCTGTTCATCCGATATAACGTCTTAAATTCTCTTTTAAATTTCTCTCATAAAAATTGCAAAGAAAATTAATCAACCAATGCAGAAAAAAGCTGCATTTATCGATTTCAAATTTCAATTTTCAAAAGGATGATGTTCGAAATTACGCTGAGCTCGCAAATATTCGTTTTTCCCAACATCTATTGTACGACACTATTGCAATCTTGAATCCTTGATTTGGAAAAATAATCTCAAGACAAAGCTTTCGACCTCATACGCGAGATGAGATCCCCTCAAGATGAGCTTTCCACACTTCGCGTTTTTATCACGATTACGTCGTTCAGCTTCATGAATTTCAGAATAACGCATTTTTAAAATATACGAAGGAAGCTCTCGGAGAAAAACACATAGCAATAACTGGCGACCTCGAACATTACCACCCTTGACTTTTCAGTTAGATACATCTTGCAAGAACATAAAGTAAGATAAAAACAAGGAATATGAAAAAAATTGAAAACAAAAACTGCTTCAATCGTGTGTATCGTAATTTACGTTATGTACATTTCAATCGTGCGTGTGTATGCAAAAAATGATTCAATTTTATTTGATATCCTAAGTTCAACAGATATGAGAAGAGTACAAAGAACAACAATAACGCGATATATATAATGAATAACTTTGAATAAGTTGATTGATTAACTTTTTATAGAGAACATGAATAAAAAATCGCTCTACTTAGTTTGAATTTATTGTACTTCGAGTGTATGTTGCCAGCGTTTTTATTATGAGAAGCAAATTGATAACAATAGAATAACTTTTGACAGTTAGCAATTTTGTTTAACCAGGCGACTGTCTTGGGAGAGATAAAGCGACAGTAAAGAGATGCCACATCGATAGAAGACGATTCGGAGAAAAGTCGCCTTTATGGATGATTATCTTGAAATCTTTGGGGAACAAAAGGGGAAACTCGTCTAATAAAGGCACGAGGGCTTAATAAGCCATAATCGCAGAAGAAAGTGGACTTACCGACGGTTTTTCAAGAGGTACTTAAGAGTTCTTCGTGCGGGCTAAAAAGCTTTGCGCGAACGACTACGACGTCGATGACGACACAGCGACGATGAGAAACAATGAGAAAGCGTAGTTGCACAAAAATAAGATCCGTCGTGCCCGGTTGTGGCTACAAATCGAAGAGAAAAGCGCCAAAGAGCTCCGGCCGGAGCACTTCTCCAAAAGGATTGCGTTAAGCGAGTTTCGAGAGCGCGAGTGGCCGCGGGGGTTCGAAAAAAAGAAGCGTTTAAAGAGCTATATGAAAAGTTAGCCGAAACATGAAGGTCTCTCCAAAACTGGGCTATTGGCTGGGAAATAGCGTAATTCTTGAAAACTGGCGCGAGTCAGATGAATCGTGAAAACGGGCCGAATCCTGTGGGAATCCCTCGAGAAAAATTCTACGACGGCGATCCATATGCAGACGAATTGAAAGTCTAAGACGAATGATCAATTTTTGTGAGAAACCCGAATTCTCTCACATCTTCGCTCCACGAAAATTTATTTTTCGAGCCGCGATATGGAACACTTCGTGCATAGTACCTTCATCTTCAATTTTCTTTTCTTCTTATATTTCGATTTCAGCATTTTCATCATCTTCCTGAATATCTTCGACATCTTGAATATCGGTTAGGATCAAATCACAGACGTATTATGTAAATAAATATAAGAGCGGCAGGAAAACGCGCCGACACTGGCGGAGCTCGGTTCAATATTGATAGAAAAGTGTTTACATGTTCCCGACTGTGTTTCAAGGCTGTATTATGATGACAGTAATTCCAATGTGTACGTTGTGTACAATGTGAACGCTTTACATTATTTATTTTTTGAAATCGACAACACAAATGAAGCTTTTATCTAAAACGTTTACGATATTTAAAACCTGACGAAAATTCAGATTATCTCGCGCTAAAATAGAGTGATAAATTATTAGCAGAATAACAAACACGCATTACTTAATATGCCTCATTCGATTGGCTGTGTGTCGGTTTAATAGATAGTGAAAGATCGAATATTGGAGTATGTACATAGTAGCCGTTATGGCTCTATTATACCGTCGTGGAGCCATGGACGATACAATTTGGATTTTTCGCGAGAAAGCTCACGCTCACCTATATAATTCCGTTACGGACAAGTCCACGGAAAACGGTCCCATGGGGAAGGCCGAATGGGAAATTTAGTCGACCGGATGCGATTAAGGTCGAACGTGGCGCAGAGATGAAATTTAAAGCATCGCTCCTCTCGTCGATCCTTTGAGATATGCTTCGCCATTCATGCGCAGGATATCTCGGTCTTGCTACAAAAGCGCGTAGCTAGCTGCCTCGATATTTTACTTTCACGTTGAAAATGCGAAATCTTCCCCGACCGATTTCAATGCCTTCGAACAGCGATAGATAAATCTTATGAGAGAGTTACGTTTAACTAAAATAATAATTTCCTACATTGAGCGCAATTAATTTAATTGATTGACTATTTTCCGGATAACAGACATAATTTATCGACAATCTTTATTGTGCTACTTATCGATAATTATTTAATCTTTAATTGCTTAATAAGATAAAAATAATTTTGTTAATAAAATATTAATTATTTCAAGCATTCTGCATTTAGAAAAAATGATATAGACGTTTTGATAGACTTTTATTTCTTTCCTGCCGTGTTTTTCTTATCTGTTCGATCTTATTCAGTTAAAAGATTGTTGATTAGAAATCATTGGCAGAATATCTGAAGAGGAAGAATGTCTGAAGAGATACGGATAGGCTAATCTCGGAGAAGAGCAAGAGTAATTCAAATGACAACGAAAGGATAAAACGAAGGAATGCGTACCCATCGATTATCGAAGAGTCGTTAATTGCTCGAAGAAAGACAGTATCGCTCGATCGATCTTGTGATAACGTTCCATTTTCCTTTGTTATATCGTTATTTTATTTGATTGCAAAAACTTGTCGCGTATGTTTATATTCGAATTTCATATGTTTATATTTCGATTTGTAAAAGAAAATCTTAAACATCTTTTTCGTAATAATGGAAAACGATATCCTAAATAAATAAGAAATCGTCTTCTTTAAAGGAAATCTTTATAAAAAACATATTGAAGGAGTGTTGACCTCGTTTCCAGAACAAGAATGATAAAAGGCGGAACACCACGAAATGAGCGATGACGTTGCTGAAAGAGGTCCAATTAGCCGTACGTGTCATAGTGTACAACGGAGAAATTTGTAAAATAACGCTTTTGCCGTCAGCTTGATCGTAAAGACTGGTTTACAGTCTCGTCTTTGAGCTAAGTACAAGAATAGACGAGAGAGAGAGAGAGAGAGAGAATTATTCCTCGAATGAGTTCAGTTCTAAGCAGTACAAACGCGATTTCTCAAGTTCTCTTAAATTTCAAAACACTTTAAAATGCTTTAAAAATAGAAGTAAGGTCCCGTTTTTATTAAGAGCAGAATTTCGACACGAGTTTATTGAAATTACAAGAAGCGGTGGAGATGAGAATATTTGATTACAAAAACGTCATCTCTTATTTTTAGTAAGGAAAAACGGACATCTAACTTTTACTAAAGGAAAAGATTTATCGAAATTCAAAATGCCACAAAACTGATTTACAAGCGAAAATGATGTGAGCGAAAGAGGAAAAGCGTTCCAGTAATCGCGCATTTTTCGTCAGCGCGCTGAAAATGAGGCCGTCCTGGTCGATCGACGGTGAAACGACCGTTTGGAGCGTTTTCCTCGGGATATATAAGGGCAATTATATCGGCAGAAACGACGGATGGATTCCGGAAGCGGAAGGGACGTCGCCCGATTGTCCGGAAGGCAGCGAAGATTGCCGTCGCCAGCACGTTTCACTAAGCCGATTTTCGTCTTTTCTTGTCCATTCAGACCTCTTGTCTGGAACTCACCTCTTTCGAGAATGTCATTTCTAACTCGTAGAAAGTTCTTTTCGAGTATCTCGACAAGTTGGTAAAGATCACTCGGGAAACGAACAAAAATTCGCGAGATATTGTCTAAATTAGGATCTAAATTTTGTACTTTATAACATATATTTAATATTTTCCTTCTTTTTCCTTTCTCGTAACTTGCAAAAAAATATTTAGTTAAAATATAAAAGAACCTTGCGAAACTTGGAACAACTTTTTAAAACCAGCTTTTTTAAAAAAATTGCTTTTTAAAAAAATTGTTTCAACGTTAATACTAAAGTCAATTTACCGTGTATATTGCAGTCCAATTTTATTCCGATAAAATATTCTATCTACGTCCACTCTCTTGTCCAAACGACCCCTCGACATCGCTTAAATTCCGCCAGGCGTTAAAAAATTTGCCGGTAGTTAAAACGTTAACATCGTTTCAATTTCGAGGTCTTGGAGGACCGTCAGTCAGCTGGTCCGAATTCAACGACTATGCGCGCACATACATCGACGTCGCCCTTTCCGAATCTACCCCTTCATAGCCTCGCCGGGAGTCGGGAGCCGGGAGCCGGGAGCCGGCAGCCTGAGTCGACCGCCGCGAGCGACGAAATTGGATTGTTATTCTATTTTCGAAAGCAATTTGCAAGTGTTATCAAAAGTTTTCGGGCCACGCCTGCCATTCTCCGCTCGCAACTCGACCCCTCCTCGCGCGCGAACGCGAAGCAGCACTCCCGTCCTCCGCCCTTGCTTTTCCTTTTTCCTTTTTCGCTTTTTCGAGCCGAGAACACGACGCATCGACGCGGCGCCGATGGGCTCCACATCTGAATTTCGGATTTTCCGACGCATCTCGCGAGACGAGCGCGACAAGAGAATCCGTCATGGTAAGCTCCTTTCCGAAATTCCGGTGACGACGCGCGTTCACCCGCGCGTTTATTGGCCCTTAGACCTGGCACACGTTGCTATTTTCGCACAATTTCATGTGGAGAAATAAGTCTGTGCAGATGAAAGCTACGCGCAGATGTATATCCGCTACAAAGCCCACCCTTTCTCATTCAGGATTTTTTTATTAACAAAAATGCCAAATTTTTATAACTGTTTATCGACTCAAAGTAGTTTTATGAGTTAAGATGTGACGCGAGTACACGATAAAATTGTCAGCTTCAATTATAAATTCATTTTATCATATAATAATTTTTCATCTATTCCTTCAAATTCCTGATTAAATTCGATCTGTTACAGGAAAAGAAAAAGTTATGATTTTGCTACTACGCTCAAGTAAGTTAGAGTTCATTCATTATCTATATAGGTACTATCTCAAGGGACAACAGACATTTCCATTTAATCCCGGGACACGTTCTCTTTATCTCACGACCCAATGCGAACCGTTTTATCCTCGACTGACGATTGTGGAGATCAACAGATGGTCGTTCGAACTTTAATACTCGCCCAACTTGGTCGGGAGGGAGGAATGAGAGTGTCGTCGCGCGGAAAAAAATTCCGACGACGGAAAAACGGAAGATGGGCGAGGAAAAAACTCAGAGACCCGTAATTAAAAACAATCCCTTATCCATCGGCTCGCGATGTAACGTACACATTTGCGCGATGCGAACCTATTTTCGTCCCGTACACCGTGGAACCCGCCGTATGTAGCTACGCCGGTTATTTCCTGAAGTTTGCGAAGTAATCTTGGATAGATCGTCTGGGATACTGAAGGGAACTTGAACCTCCGCGCCCCGTGTCGGCAGCACGGCATCCCAGCGAAATTTTATCACCTTGAGAAACTCGCCGTCACCTCCGTAGCAAGTGGGCGTATTCGAGATTTCATGCCAATATGGTATGTCTGTAATGTGGCCATTGAAGTGTTGTGCGAATTGATTGCGTGTAGATTTACGCTTTACAAAGTAAAATACTCCAGGACCTAAATTGTCTAAATCTAATTATATTTTCAATTTAAGTTTAAATAAAACTATTAAGAAGAGCATTATAGCAGTTAAATATTTATCAAAGTCACAATATTACATATACCTAATTATCATAAAGGCAAACTGAAAAATAAGCTTGCTGCTGTTTTTTATTTTTATCATTTTTCAATTTTTAATGTAAAATAAATATATATATATATATATATGCCATTTAATTGTGATTAAATCGATTCGGCTACAGTAGCCACGTTTTTCCGTATTTGAACGGTTGAGAATAAAAGAAATTTTCGTCTAATGCAAAGGAAACTGACATCAGCGAGAAATTTGTCGATGGACCTCCTCGAGATCGAGCAAATCGGATTTCCAGACTTAACGATCAACAAACGTTGTAACTGCGACCGTGGTAGTCCCCGTTAGACCACCTACCTCGTTCCCTTCGCTTCCAACAGACTAACCCACCCTTGTTCTTCTTTCCCCTCGAGCGATGGATGGATGAGTTAAGTAATTCCATTGGACGACTCGGAAGGGTCCGCCGACCGGTTTCTCCCAGTCGGGAGTTTGTAACTATGTCAGAGCGTTTCCCCGACTTCCGAGCAGCGAAATTCGATTTTAATCATTCATCGCGTTCAACCCAAAACGATTTCTTTCTCCGCGCTTCTTCGTATCCGTCGTGGTAAACAATACTGCAAGTCAGTCCTGCGAGAGGTTTGCGATAATAAAGCGTGCTCGTCAGACGGATAAGATAATTTACACCTCAGTTGAGTCCGCTGCAGATTGCGACCGCGATGAGACAATTAAGGCACGATTTTAAAGAGGAGCTTGCAAATGTTATACACAGTACGAATGAGAGTTGTATCTGTGGGATCAAATCGTATAGAATTACATGACATGGTTCGACATCTTTCCGCGTTCCTCATTATTTCTTACATTTACATACCTTACATAAATATCTTTTCTTCCTTTTTTCCCGAAAACATTTAATAAAATATTACAATTAATTGTTTTGATGATTTTACGCAAATATATATATTTTGTTTTGATTTGAAATTTTTTCAAAAATTAAACTCTGAACTAATTTCTACACACAATAAAGAATTTTTGATTCTCAAAGATAACTGATTAATCATTTTAGGAACAGTGTGTTAGCAATCTTTAAGTTTAAGGAGATTAAATTCCGACAATTCGAAAAATGCTTATAAAGTTTACGAGAGTAAAATTGTATGTAACGATACGTCGACAAAAATATCTCTGGAAAAGTAGCATATTCCAAAAGTACGAGTTAACAATCTGAATAAATTGCACATTGAACGCGACGATGCGCGGTGCAAAAATCTTTGAAAGTGAATGCTGTGAGATTCAGGGAAATAGAGTATAAAATAACGAGCTCTTCCATTTTCAATTTCTTCTTTCTTCTTCTTTACGCAGTTTATACCTTCCAACAAAATTGTAATGTTTAACAGAGATTTCTCTGGGCTCTATCCATTTCCGTAAATGTTTTCGAGATCGGAAATCATAAATAAATCACCGACTAACTACAACACTCACTGATCTCCCCATGGCATTCTCGAAATTTGTATATCACTCTCGCCTGTGCATATTATTTTTTTTTCAAAAAACACTAGGGCTCGACGAGATTCGGAACGAAGCGAGAGGACATACGAGCATCGAGTGAGGCGTAAATCAAATTCGAATGTCCCACGTGCGCCCGTGTGTCGCGAGAAAGCGTGCGCGAACGAACGCACACGTGCCCGCGGGAGATGAAATACGTAAATACGCGAGATGAAATACCGCAAAGAATGGGCAGCAGCTTGTGCGACGAAAAATCCCCCCGAGTGTCGTTTTCAATGGTGTCCGGACCTACCGAGGGTCTTTCTCTCTCTCTCCCTCTCTCCCTTCGGACTCGCCGCCCTTTTCCCAAATCGAATAAATGCCATTGCGTGAACTACGAAGCTGCAACCGAAGACAATTGGATTTTAATTCGATTCCTTTTCCCGTTATCTCTCGTTGTCGTTACTGTATTGTGCTGTCTTCTCCTTCCTATTCCTCTCTATCTATCCATCTAACTCGCTTTCCCGATAATCTGTGATAAGAGAGAGAGAGAGAGAGAGAGAGAGGAGAGGAGAGGGCACACGGTAGTTCCCGGGTTACAGTGTTCCCTATGATCTCGAATTTCTGGCAAGATTGGATTACGGGTTTCTCAGTACTCGCAAAGAACAGTGCTCTTTATTATTTAATCGATCATGGAATTAAAACGAAATTCAATTACGATGTTGAGGTGAAACGACTGTTCCCACCGTCCGTCCGCAATTATTCTCGTTTTTGCGATGACTTTTGCGAGGATAGTCAAACTAGCCGCACAGAAATCAGCCGCATTCAGGGGCGAATAGCTTCTGCGGGGCCCCGGCGAAAAAAATGTTGCATTTTGCATTTAAATTAATAAAAACTCTACAGATCAGTTATATAAAGAATAAACATTATCACAAAATTCATTTCAAGTGCATCTATGCGATTTTCCGGCATTTTTCATTACGCGTCATAGAGGTTCGTAACATATATTGAGTATAATAATTTTTAGTGGTCCTGTGCCACTTCCAAATGAGCTGGGGATTGTTATACGAAGAATAAACAACACGAAAAAATTTATTTCAAGTGCATCTGACCATGCTGAGTGAAGAAATTTGCGATTTTCCCGCATTTTTCATTACGCGTCATATAGGTTCGTGACATATATTGAATACAATAATTTTTAGTGGTTCTGTGCCACTTCCAAATAAGCTGGGGATTGTTATATGGCATGAATCGCTGTTGCGACGCTCCATGAAAACTGCAGGGAAAATCGCATATTTCTATATTCGGCATGCTCCGATAGATTCTAAATAAATTTTGTTGTATTGTTTACTCTTTATATAACCATCTAAAGCTCATTTAAAAGTAACACAAAAACATAAAAAATTAATATTTTGAATATATGGCACGAATCGCTGCGACACGACATGAAAAATGTAGGGAAAATCGCAAATTTCTTTACACAGCATGCTCAGATGCACTTTAAATAAATTTTCTCGTATTGCTTATTCTTCGTATAACAATCCTCAGCTTATTTGGAAGTGGCACAGAACCACTAAAAATTATTATACTCAATATATGTCACGAATCTCTATGACGCGTAATGAAAAATACCGGAAAATCGCATAGATGCACTTGAAATGAATTTTGTGATAATGTTTATTCTTTATATAACTGATCTGTAGAGTTTTTATTAATTTAAATGCAAAATGCAACATTTTTTTCGCCGGGGCCCCGCAGAGGCTATTCGCCCCTGATGCGGCTGGTTTCTGTGCGGCTGGTTTGACTATCATGTTTTTGCGATAAGATTCGTTCACGTGTACAATGTCAAATAGCGGATAAATCAAGTTTATTTGGATATATTAGTCAAATGGTTTTCCACGATTAAACGTTACTTCTTTGAGAATGTATGAGAGACGCCAAAAGCACAAAAAATTCAAAAAAAAGAAGTTATCTATGGAAAGAAAAAAGAAGTATTCTGTTCTCTAGAAGCTCAATTATTTCGAGACAAATGGAATTTGACGCAATATACATTTGTTTTCTCCTTTTATTTTTTCTCTTTCCCGCGCTTAACCGCACTTGCATCCGAAGCTTTCGATTATTCTCCGAAGCTTTTAATCCGCGTTGAATGCGTTGCTGTTTCGAGAGCGTATCCACGCTCGCGGTGGTCATTTGGAAACAGTACTGAAGGTACCGCGATTATCCGCGGGGCGTCGAAAGCCGCAGCCGCAGCCGCCGCCGCCGCCGCGCTTGAACTAATATTTAAGCAGCGGCTTAAATCGGCAAATGTAGTCCCGGTGGTTAAAACGACGCTGTTGCGAGCTCCGCCCGGTCGCAGATTAACCCAATACCATCCACTTTCGAAATTAACTGGGGCCACATATCCCGGAGCGTACGGTGCGTCTCGATGTGGCCAACGCGAAACGGCGAGATTGCTCACGACGGCGAAGAAAAACGCGCACCGCAGAGTATTCAGCGACGATGATACATATTTCACCGTACCAACATATTTCTTTTAACACATACTTTTATAGACAGATTCAAAATGAATGTATCATATAATTGATTACGTTGGGATTAGATTATGTTAAGTACTTCCGACATTATATAACTGCAATATTAGTTAATGTTTACACAAAATAGTTGAACTCATTAACTCGAGTTTTGGTGTTTAAAATAAATCCCCGTCTATTCTCCGTGTTACGTTAACGATTTCGTATTTTCCCTTGCTTACAGCAAGTGAGGAAAACAATAACACGAAGCAGACGCGCGGCGAACATTCTTTATAAATTAATTAGCTCGCGTGAAAAGGAAAGGCGCACAATCGCCGACTAATGTATAAACTAGCGGTTAATTGCCTGCCAAATCGCCGAGGCTGCACCTTCGTGCAGCAGCGAGAACATGCAAAAAAAAAACGATGCGGTAGAAAATTGAGAAATAACGTTGCCCTCTATCTCCCTGAAAAACTCGACGACACTTCACCAACTAACTTGATTTACGAAATTTCCATATTTATGCAGACGACCCTTCCCATCCACCCAAACACCCACCACTCGCCATCCATCCACTCGCGTTGTATATATCCGCGATCCCCTGACCTGCGTGTTCTCTACCCGACCCCACCCCCCCTTTACCCTCTCATGCCCGTTTCTCTCGTCGGAATCGCCTCGGGGTCGAAAAGAGAGCAGAGAGAGAGAGAGAGAGAGGGATTCTCCCGTCCATGATTAATTTAAACGCGCGAACGCGAAAAAGCGTTCTGATCCTCAATCGCTTTTCGACGTTGTGCGAAATATCGGGAAAACAAGGGTCGCTACCCACCGCTACCACCCCCGTGCCCCGTGAAATTGCGTTGACATCCAGGAAAAAGATCCAACATGTTGGGGGCCCGTTTGCATATTCGGGAAATTGATGAAAACTCTGCATAATTCATGCTGGCACGAAAGACACGTTGTTTCGCCGGATATGAGAAAGAACGCTGCTCGAATTGACGATAACGATATAACGATAATTGCAAAAGCGATATATTGAGACAACATTGTGTTTGATGCTTAAAGAATATTGTTTCCTCCTGAATCTATCATATCATATTATATCGAAATTCGATTTGATTTTAAGATCAAAGTACATTAAGATAATCAACTCGCGATTTTTACACATTCAACAAAACGGAGAAACAGGTACTTCTTCAGACAATTACAAGATCCAAGTGCTGCCTTTGTTTTCGCGATTTTGGTATAATATTATTAATTTATCTATCTTATCTAAGTTTTTTATTATTCAATTTTAACGTTATTTTTTTCGTATCGCAAGAACGTCAAGCGGAAAGTAATAAGAAAACACCAAGGTAAATCGAACTCTTCTCGCTTCCGATAAACTCGTCGCGCCGGTTTAGCCGACGAGAAAATTGCCAGCTTCACGTTCTCTTAATCTCTCAATCATGTAGATGTAGAAGGTTATAAGTAATTCGCGTGAAACGCGCGGAGTGCAATATTAGTATGGAGCAATCGGTTCTGCTCGAGTTTAGCAAACATACTTCACCATCGCACGACTTTTCACACTTCCATCCTTTTTTAACCGCATTTTGGTATTTGTTCATCTCTCACTCTCCAAAACTTTGTTCTAGTACATTTCGGGCAAACAGGATTCAAACTCCGCGTCGGTTTATCGTGTCGAACGGTACACATTCGCTATTCGATATTACATACACCATATTTTCTCGACGTTTTATTGTCCGCGAATGCTCTCGCGTTTCTCAAACGTAAAATCGCAAACACACTTTCGAGGCGCGAGAAAGGAGAGAAGACTTCCCTCTCCTGTCGCAGAATTTTGTTGCGTCTATCCGCGAAAAAATATCGAACAAGGCGCTGCGCCGGGTCCAACATCGATATATGTATGCATATAATACACACACACACACACACACACACACATATTATATATTCGAAGGGTGAAACACCGAGTGTATACACCCTCGTCGTACGGGCTCATCCAATATTTACCTGACCAGACCATTGAATATTCTCTCCTAGCAATACATTCGGAGTACGACGTAATGCCCGTCGTCGTGGCGTTACCTGGAGAACCCAATGTGTACAGGGTGTCGCCGATCAACAAGTTTTACGATTATGCTACACACAAATTGACTGAACAAAGATAAACATGTCAATGGCATCTATTTTTATTTCTTATTAATCCAAAATCAATTAAAGTGACGACGTTATCAAACAGTCCAGTCTGCACCCTGCGTTTGCATTATAATATAAAAACAATAGGATGTTTGCTCCGAAATTAAAGAAAATGCTTCTACATTCGGCCAATGTATTTGATTCTTTATTTTCTCCTTGTTAAAAGGCTGGAAAAGGAAAAAAAAACAAACGAGAAAGAAACGGCTCGTTCAACGACACCGCGTATATACGACACGAAAACCACGCCAAATACCGACCGAAGAGGACCAGCGGCAAGCGCGGGGTTGCTTAGGGTCGGTAGGTGGCATCGAATTTTCACCCCATCTGAGAGCACTCGAATTAATACTGCACGCGATTGCAACCGACCGCGCTTGGCCACGGATACGGAAGGTCGCGGGTCATTCTCGCAGAACGAAAGTCGATCTCGTGAGAGATCTGCTTTTAACCGCATCAAACATGTATCGTTTTTGCGTCTCTGTAATCCTCCGTGGTGACAAAACGTCATCGCAGGCGCGACGTCGATCTACACACGTTGCATCCTGCACACGATCTTGGAAACTCTGCGAGAGTAGAATTCGAAAATCATGTCATTTTTCTAATTTCTCCATTTCACCTTGCGATCGACGTCACGTCGCGTAATCATATGACTTGTCCGAAACATTGATATTCCAAGAACGTTGACAAGATCGAGCCACATACGCGAGCCAAATACGCGTGGAATTCCAGGTAGTAAAACCACGACGAGGAACGTACGTACGTCGGCTTAATTAGGACGCGACAGTAATATCGCGACGGAAATATCGCGACAAGAAATCGTCGAACAGAGCCGTATCATCTTTATTCGTGCCGTAGTTAACCCACTTTCCAAAATCAATATAGTCTCATTGCTACCAGGTTAGTGCAACACATCTTTTATTTTCGTTGTAAGTTTAGATATCTCTCGTGCGTTACGATTGTCATTATTATCTTACGTTTCAATTTACGTCTTATATAGTCCACGGCGTTGTTTGAAACAGTTGTCATTTAACGAATGTGAATAAAAGAACAGAAAAAAGGCAGGAAACCCGTATGCGTATAACATTTTTTGTTCACTCAAAGTACTGAAAATTCATTCGTTATTCATAGTAAATACAAAAGTTAATAATCATACAAGGATGAAGTTTCCGTAAATAAAAGCACTTGGGAATAAATGATACATAACGCTCTTTGCGAGATGCACGAAGACCGTAATCCAATAAATATCTCGAAAACATCGAAAGTACACCAAATATTGGCAAGTTTAGCAAACTGCAGCAAAATAATGGCGCTTATTTTCAGAGCAAGCTAACGTGTTATTCCATCTGAGTAAATACCTGGGGGAGAAGAATCACGCGGAGCCGGAGTTAACGCAATTTCTTCAGACGCGCGCGCACGGTAGATTAAAAAGGGTGCGCGATCTTTTCTCCAGGAGGATGCTCTGGATTCGCTCCGCGTAAGTCAAGACGCGGCGATGCCACAAGTTTAATCCGGTAGTTCGACCTGGATTTAATCAGGATGTCTGTCGCGCGGATCGATCCAATCGCGGGACAAGAATTCGTCTGAGGATTCTGTCTCGTCTGTACCTCGTGAATCAACTGCATTGAAAACCACGCTGACCTTTCAAGTAAGCCGACTCATGGAAAAAAATGTATGGTTATTATGCGGCATATCAGCGGGAAAGGATAATGCGCTTCCAGATAACAGTTGAGCTTGGTGAATTTGTATATGTGTTAAGTGCAATTATATAACGCTGATGTGCGTAATATATACGTGGAAACATATTTTTTCAAACAGTTTTAAAATATTGGTGTATCAAATGTACAATTAATATTCTCAGTACTCTCGATGTAGTAATGATGCTGCTATCCACTTGACATAATAATTAGTAGCTCCATTCTATCGGAATTATTAATGCGAAAACGATGGAGTAGCAATTTTGCGGCGCACAAAAGTGGCGCTCGAAAACGTATCTCGATCAAAGAACGCGAGTATACGAGAACATTACGCGGACCGATGAGTCGGCCGATAATTTTCACGGTAATTGATTAATTAATTCGATTCACTGGAGTCAGAATATGCTTGAATAAAGCCGCTAATAGATGTATCAATTAATAAAGCTAACTGAGCATTGATAATACTATGTATAAGTACTGTGTGAGTCATTTGAATCCGCTTTGTGATCGGTCATTCCACGATACGAATTCTCAGACCAAGATCGATCCGGTCTAGCGGCGAGCAATGACACAAGAGTCCAGGCTCTTTTCTTAATCCCTCGATATCTTCTTATTACGCCGGTATCATGCGTTATGAAAGCGATTATTTCGACGCGGCGCGGCGCCGCGAAGCGACTTGTTTCCAGCGTTTCACATCCAAGTAGTATCGATCCCCTGGCTGATCATTAAATATTGACGATGCAATTTGGCATCTAGCAGAATGACGTCCCTCACAAATGTGGTGAATTTCTGCATCGAATTGAAGCCGATTGAAAACCTACCTAATCAATTATTGCTGCATTGCGTTACTCTTGTTATTGAAATTCTTGTTTTTCTCGTTTCTCGAACCGTGCGTTAAATCTTGAAAATAATAGTAAAATTATGTTCTTAAATAAGTTGTGTACTACTTTAATGATTTTCACGTAAATCATACGATTGTCATGTCAATTGTCAAAAAGTTACATTCGTAGTCTTATATCGTAATTATCGGAACGAGGAGAATGTAACGCAATGTTGATTGCAGAAAAGAAAGTAAAATATACGTAACAAAATAATGCAGAAACGGCATTTCTTCTTTCTTATGTTACCTATCCGCAATTTTTTTTTATTTCTCCGACGGTTACATATACGAACGCCACGACAGGATTTATTTGGCGAGCTTTTCGAGAACGGCATCTGTGCGCGTCGAGTCGTGAAACTTGCACGACGTTGTTTCTCGCCCCGAAACTCCGCGCGCTTCTTCCTTTTTTACGCTTCCTTCCCATCTGCGCCCGCGTATCCCTTCCGACGGTCACGCTAATTCCACCGTTAATTGAATCGTTTCTTGCACGTCCAATTTATCGTTGATTTGGTGCCCGCTGAGAACAAATCCTTAAATATATATATATATATATATATATATATCTTGTATATGTACATACACGATAATTCGAATTGTCTACTACTGAACGTATCCTATGAAAAGCCATGGTAGAAATGGATATTGTACGAAGAAAAATGTGAATTAAATACCGAGTTTAAAAATTCCTTGATTGAATCTGTTCAATGTGACGGTTTCACTCGGTCGCGTACAACGCGACGTGATTTTTCGTAACGTTACCGTTCTCGAGTTAATATCGGAGAACGCGGTCTTTATCATTCATATGATAAAAGTGAGTGCGTCTGTGTGTTTTAGAGTTCACCGCGACTACTTGAAAACGCAGTTTCCGCTTCATTGAAACAACGTCAAGTTTGATATGCAATATCCAGTGCATCACGAAAACGACATCCGACACGACATTTCGTTTTACTGAACATTTCACCCGGTACACAGAAATGCACTCATGAGAATCTCCAAACGATTCTGCCGGATGTTACATTTCACAATCATATCGAAATGCTCTTGTACAACTGATACATTAGACATAAAAATCAGCAAATTATGATGATTTCTCTTAATCGTTTAGCATATTACCATTTAGCATAATATTATGGTACTTCTGTCAATCAAGTTTACTAAAATAGTAGAGTTTAGAAAAGACATATACGCGAAACAACTGCACTATCTTATTGTTAGCGCTGCTTATTTGAAGAATCTTACGAAACCAATGACACATCCATCATTTTCTTATCATTAATCATCTGTAATTGCAAAGACCAACGTTTAAAACACTGAACTTATCAAGATATTGCGAACAGAACTCGAGAAAATGGCAATCTCAAGGTTGCAGAACGTGACAGGACGCATTCTCTTGTTCTTCTTCCATGATTTTACACAGCATTCAAGATGTATAACGTAACACGTCGCGTCCAACATGTACGATGATGTGATTTTTCCTCCGGCCATTCCGGCCTCTCTCTCTCTCTCCCTCTCATATTCAAGTTTCAAGCGGCTGCATGCGGTTGCACGTGGGTGCAAATAAATTTCGGGATGACAGCAAGATGGATGAAAGACAGGCGAAAAGAGACTGGCGGTGGCACGTTAAAAGGTTAAGGTAATCGGACGGACAATTTAAATTTTTCGCTGGCCGTACTCTCACGCCTCTCCAGGGTGCGATTACATCAGCGAGTAATCGAGAATGATTGGGAGGACCGCGAAGACGAAAGAGCGCCGGAGATAAAGGATGAGTCTGCGAAGAAACGCGCAGCGACGTGCAGTGGTAATGATTGTCGCGCCGTATTCGACAAGACGCACGTAAAACACGAATTTTGATCTTTCTGTCGTGTGTGTTACATTGTGTAAATCGTGAAAGTATAAAAAACCCCGGCGATCTGTGCGTGAAGGTTCAGCGAGCCTAACAGTTCTCGCTAAAAGTAAAATTGGGAAATTATGCGTACGATTGGTGACGATGTGTTGGCCGAATTTCCACAAAGCAGGCAATTGAAAATGCTCGGGTGTTAATCGGAGGACGGCCGCAATATAAATGTTAACCTCAGCGATTGAGCGCGGTTGTTTTGATCAGCGTTTAATGCGCGTTTCGGCGAGCCTGGCGAAACGTTCGTCGCCAATACAGTGACACGTCAGTGCTATTGACGAAATAGTCCGTCAGTGGTGAGTGGTAACACGTTGTCGCTGCCTATCGATATTCCGTTTCAACCAAGACACGTTCCCATTTGCCGCGTTAAATTCTGTCGACGTCGTACTGAAACTCGAAGGAAAATTCGCGGAAAATCACACGACTACGATCCGCGTAACGTGAAGCGCAAATGTTACAGGAATAATCTATCGCGTTCCCATGATATCTTTCCAAGTTCTTGCGATATTACACGGCATATATAAAATCGTTCTCTCTTTCCAAATTTCTTATTATTTACGCTTGAATGGATGAATGTCATCGTCTTCGTTCGTGTCTTTGCTACATAACATAAACACAAATGGGTACATGTAGCAAGAATTTATAATATCAAATTGAACATCCTCCTGGTAATCCGAACAGAGGAAACGACGGCCGAATGCTAAAGATCGATGCTAAATTTTGCTCTTTCTCTCACGAGAAAAAAGGAACAGATGAAAAATGCGTCCGCGAGATGGAAAAGAAGAAAAGCAAGTCCACCCAGCCCCTCCGCCGGTAATTTAACTCGACCTTATCGAAGTTTATCGCGGCGGTTCTGATAGGTTTGCCCCATAATCCACTGCTTCGTTTCAAGCTGGGGAAACCCATTAAGGTAGCAGTTGCAACACAGCGTGCGCGAGAACAAAACGAGAAAGCGAGAGCAAGAGAGGAGGACCGCCCTCGCATTCTCTCTTCCTCGCCGGAGTGATTAATGTGAATGAATGAAGAAACGAAAAAAAAAGAAAAAAAAAACGCAAAACCCGGTAGGCGGGGTGGGGAAAGCGGGAGATGATGGAGAAAAGAAACAACAAATCTGGCGCGAAGTGCAGCCTCGACCGTTGCTTTCTATTTTTTTTCTCTCCCTAGACAGGGCATCACAGGGCGTCCGATGAAAATCCGCGTTTCGTTAAAATCGTTGGGACCGCTAGGAGCTCACTTAATTGCGAGTCGGATTAAATACGACGGTTCTTTTCACGAGTCGTGAAGGAAGTACGAGAGATTTTACGCATTCCACAGAGATAATTATGGAATTTCGAGAGAGATGACTTACATCGCAGGTCTCTGCAAACATCTCCATCTCTCAGCGCGACGAGAAGATTGAAGAAATTCAAGTTATCCTCCAATTGTTGGAATAATTAATGCTGCGTAATGAGGAAATTGTCCCACATTAATTTGATACTATTGATGCATTGTAATGAAAATGGTTTACTACCCTCGTTAACAGGTAATCCCTTACCATGTAATAAAAATGACGGAATTCCTGATATATCTGATTCATCCGCTGCCGGATATAGCCGATTACCGTTTATGATAATCGGCTGGTAGGCCGTTTTGTTCGATTTCGCGAACGAACAGTCTGTTACATAATTAACGACGAATTTTCATGCCATGAATATGAAACATGGCTAATGAGAACATTAACATGGTCCGTCCCCTCCTCATTCTATCTCTCATCGTACCCACCCCTTCTCCCTATTGCGGTCTACATCAGAATCGAGCGAACCGTTGCGTGACACCCGCTTCTGCGTATGTTCCGAAGGAGATATCTGCCGAGGATGAAAAAAAAAGGTCCTGATAGATTCGCGCGCACGCGCGTGTCTCTCTCGCAAACGATCGTCATTCCGGGCGAGTTTCCTTAACGCGATAAATTTCAAACCGACGATCGACGAAACTTTATTCCGCGAGGAGCAATGTGCAATTACACGAACAACAGCGGCAAGATTTATCGTGCCGGTAAATTTTATTATACGCATCCGAATGTATGGATGAACACCAATTAATCGTGGGGATTTAATTAATCTAACGTAACGCGGCGCGGAAATAACCGGATGCGGAATTATTGTGCGGGACGCGTACTATTTTGCGCGCTGTTCCCTCGATGGTAATCTCCCCTGATTATCTTTTATTCCTCAATAATAATATATCCCCCATTTCTCTCGCTATATTTTCCTCCCAAAGAAATGCCAAGTTTCTCCGGCGTGTATTATTAGCAATAACAGGGATCGTACTCCCTATTTCTATTATTATAGGAGGAAAAGGGGAAAATTATGATAAAAAAGGGGAAATTTTAATTGATGTGCAGTACAGTCATATACAAATTAAAAACTTTAAAATAATAAAACTAATATTTGACAATAATTTTATTAAAAGAAAATTAACGTAATGA
>VBVR01002033.1:0-25441 GCA_011638315.1 Tetramorium parvispinum
GAGAGAGAGAGAGAGAGAGGGCGAGAAAGAGAAGAGGATGGAAGGTAGATTGACGTTGTATTCGCGGCTCCGTTCTCCCGAAACGGCATTCGATGCTTTATTGGTTAACTTTATTCATTGAAACGTTACTCCTGGGCCGCGGCCGAAACGCAACGCTGCAATCAATGCGCTCTCCCATCGCGGTTACATAGTTTGCGAATCTCGATTTCCGTATCAGTACGCGCCCCTTTCTCTATTTCCTATTTACCGCTATTCCGTTGTACCCTGATCTGCTGTGAAAAATTAGAACGACACACGGCGTGATCTTACGAGCTTTTCCGAAAGCGGGCCCTTTGTGCCGCGGCCAGGATAAATTGAATTTTTGCTGCGGCATACAGACGCGATATGCGCCGCGCCGCTCCGCGTGGAAAAGCCAAGGCTCACACAAGAACGGTTAACGACAACGTTTATGGTTAGGACAACGAATCTTGAATGCATCTGAATTCAAAGACCGCTTTTATTAACAACCATTGTTCTCTATAATAATAATAATAATAAAAAGACTGATTAAACAGCGAACTCGCAGCGATGTTAAAAGTTTTATTTTTATAATGTTTTTCGTTTTTAATAACGCCAATATTGATTATGCGCCGCGTATATGCAGATGTATATTTTTTGTTTTAATTTGCGAGAGAGCAATTATTCCACGTGTTTTCACAAAACTGTGTACTCGTCGTAGGGAAATAAAGGCGATAAGAAAGGCCCTAAGAATGGCAGGAGAATTCGAGTCGAGCAGAGAGTCAAGTGGCTTTTATCGCGCGTTCACTGAGTTATTGCGCTCTGCAAACCCGAAGGAATACTTTCTTGATAACCATAACGCGATCCTGCCGTGCCATTTCTCGTATATCACGAACACCCCCATCGTGTTCGCTGCACCTCGCGCGAACCGAGCGAACGTTCGCTCCATCCTCGGGGCGATGATCAGGAAGCGAGCTACGTGCTCGACATCTTCAACGTTTCCCAGAGATTCCAGAGGATTTCACGCGCTACGAATGGGAGTTTCAACCCTTTGCCCTCGTGCTCCGGCCCGGTCCTTCTCACCTCGTACAAAGTCAATTCCTGCGGCGCATGGAATTTATTTTGGCAAGCTCTTCCCGCGCGTGTGCTCGCGCCAACGTGAAACGATCAGAGATGAATGATACGTTTCAATGATACGTTTCAGTGGTGCGATTGTTGCCTTTCACGAAATTTATTCTTGGTTAAGCAAATCGAAACAAAAGACAAAGCTGACATTAAAAGAAGACAACGAACTTTTTAGCAGTAAATCTCTTAAATTTTACAGGAAAATGTATAAGGATTGATTAAAATTTGCCTGAAGCAACTATTTAAGTATCGCTCGCTTTGTTTTACTTCGGATAATTTTAGGAGACTGTCCTATATGTCGCTATTCGCACTTCGCGATATATTCCGATGGCCGGCAGATTACTAGAAATTAATCTACAATTTGTGGGATTGGCTGTCCCATTTATCTACGAGTGGAATTTTCATTCTGTGCATCCGGCGATATGTGTCCGCTGGGTATAACGAGCAGCGTGCTCCATTCTCCCCCGTAAATTATAATACGTCACCGTCACTGATTGACTTCGGCTTTTATGATTAATGCTCGCGTATCTGCAATTAATTCAACGCGCTCGCCATTACCCCAGTGAAAATTCGAACGGCAATAAAGCCCGATTTACACATGCTGGGGCGAAGTTTGGATGAATAACTAGGCCGCATAACTATTCATACGTTTACAGTTCTAGGTATTTTCGATATAATAAACAATCGATCGCGCCACCGTTTACCTTTTATTTCGCTAAATCAAATGTAATAGCTTGACACTCTAGTCGACGTTTACATTTATCTTTTCTAACGTAAATAAAATTCTTTGTAGTTCTTTTTTGGATTAAAGTGAGTGGATTAAAGAAACATTGAATTAATTTTCTCTAATTTAGTACACATACGTCGCGTCGGATTGTTTTTTTTGCACAAATTGCACATTCACGATTGCATTAGTACTTCGGTAACGTCTGTCTGCGTCTAAATGCGCTGCACATAAATTTCATGTTTTACTTGTTGCTTATTTTCTGAAGTAAAATTAGGAAAATTATTTTAAACACATGCAAATTGTGCTTGAGCTTTACCGATTCTAGCAGCACAATATCTCCAAAATATTGCGGCGATTGCAGGCCAATACACTCTGTTATAAGTTATTGCGATAACCGATATAACGATAACCGATCAATATGAGGTGATGAAAATTCTATTCATCATATAATTTTTACGTCAAAATAGTTACATTATTGAGGTCGATAGCATCGCAATAGTTTATAATTTTATCGTATGTTTCATACTAAATATCTTTAATTCTATGTTTAGATTCCCTCTATGTTTAGAATTCTATGTTTAAAATTTATAGACAAATTTATGACTTGAAATTTAAATAAGGATCTTTAGCGATAGATAAATAATAAAATTTAAAATGAAAACATAAGTCAATAATTTTATCAGTTCTTTTCATTAATTATTTATAGAATTACAATCATGCGATTCGAGACAAACATGTTATTCTAATAAATTTAATATATATATTTATTAAAACGTAATTGGAAATAGGAGGTGCACGTCAGATTTTTAAATTCATTCTGTCTGCGCATCGTTTAAGCGTGCTAATTAGGAGACTTCTCTTTTGATAGATGATGAAAGAAGTACGAGAAAAATGCTGATCGCATTGCTCGAGGCGAACGGAGCGAATCGATTGGATTTATCTCGTTATTCAAGTCTCGCGTCGAGCATTACCTACAAGAATCGAGCCGCAGGGATAAAATAATGAGGCTATTGATCCAATCGTGTCAGAATTTCACTACCACGAATGTGATAGAATCGCTGTTTTCCAACTTCCTGATTTTATCTGCAAATATTGTTTTATTACAGGAACGGCGCGCCGCTTTGTTATATCTCGATATTATATTTCCATTTTGATTTGTATTCGCACGAGTGAAACAAGCTTCAATCTTTATATTACATGAATACACACTTTGAGTGTAAATATTGAAAAATGACGTCATTAGATATATTTGAAATCAAAGAAATTTTCTATTTGATAAATAGAAAAAATTTTTATAGAAATACTAATGATCATATATAAATATTAAGTGATCATCGGTAGTCGAATTTTACAAAGCTTGAATAGTATTATTATCTGATGCATTGACGGATTGACGGATTAATATACTCATATTCTTTTAATTTCTATTTGAGGGATCCATAAATCCGCAAGAATGAAACCTTATGCGTTGAATCCATTAGATGTTACATTACGCAGTGCCGTCATAGATAATGCATTAATTATTCCTGCGTATCGAATAATAGCCCACAGCGCAGATTCCGCATTATCCGGACAAACCTATTGCGTCATGCGCATCCTTATATGTAGCATATACTTACAACAGTATCAGTGCCTACCAATTCTAACCCGCGCTTACCGTCTCTGTGCCGCCGGGCGGAAAGGTAGGGAAACGCGATGATCGGCAGATGGATGGATCGCTCGAGCTGATCGCGGCCGAATCGGAGATGGAAAGCAGGAGAGAAGCCGTCGTGTAACGTTACGGTAGATTTCGGATGCGTGCGAGGGGTAGGAAGTTGCGGACTAGACAGCGAGAGAGAGAGAGAGAGGGGGGGGGCGAATACGCCGACAGCCTCCAGGGGGGTGGCAACGGGACCTGAGCGGGGTAACAGGTCGGATGTCCGGCAGTCCGTCACCAGCTATCCCCCGGTATCTCCGACGTGGCCCGCCACGACCGGCCCGCGGCCATATCGCCCGGCTACATAACAAGTCCTGAATATGCATATATTCGATGGTATAGGCCACCAGGCCAGGTATCATCTCCCGGATCTGGGAGATTACACTCTCACAATTGCCCGTACTTATTGCACTTGATAATAATTTATTAATTTTGATAGTCATTTTGGGAAATATTTCATTTGGCGCGTTAATGAACCTGGCACGGAGTGCCGAGTAAAGACTTACAGCTGATATTTCACGAAATGAAAATTGAAAATACTAGTATCGGTAAATTGTTACTGTTATCTTTAAGTATGCATATTCGAAGCTATATCTAAAGACATATGATACGTTGATAGTACAAGAGTAGTAAATATTATGTTCCTCTTCAGATATTAATCTCGACTTTCTAGAATTTTTTATTCTTGTTTGAGATATGTAAAAACGAGACCATTTGTAATCCCTTGGGTGATGCGCATCCTGAGGCAGCTGCTTCCTTGCTTATTCTCCGAAACCGCCCTTGAATACCTTCACTCTCGACACGCTCGCGTACATGTTAGCACACATAGACGTGCACGGCATCCGAATGGAAATTCCTCTAGCTCTAATCCTCTGTTCCTAAGTTAAAATAAATTTAAGAACATCGAGAAAAATCTGAATCACTTTTTTTACATATATTTTTTAAAGAAAAATGAATTATCACTCATGCTCCTTTAAATATCTCCTTTTCATTCTGTTTTTGAATTATTAAAAAGAATTGAAATAAAAGTCATAAAATAAATTTCTAACAATAAGTTAAATTAGAATGTTATTTCCATAATAATAATAATGTCAACATAAATTACATTTTTGTGCTTGACAATCAAGATGGTCTGATGAAATTCCAATCATCAAAAAGAGACGTCCCGTGCAGAGGATAGATTTATATGCATATTCCTTCACGTACAGATATATCAACCACTGTACAGGCACGTGGTCACGCGCGTGCAAATTCATCCCTTCATCCCTTCTCGCCCCCTCTCTTGCCGTCTCTCTCTCCACTTGGTCACCGTCGAAGCACCATTGACGCCAGTTCACTGCCTGCCAGCGCACGGATTTATGGCGATATATACGCCGGTCGCTCGTATATTCGTGGATTTTGACGTATCGCGTACATTAGGGAAATTCTAATTACCTGGCCGAGACTCACTCTCCCTCCCCTCGCCTTGCACACGTATACACACGCACGTACTATCTCTGAGAGCGCGCAGGACTTCCTCCGGTAAAGGAAATACGGTGCCCCGGTACCAACCAATGGGGCTGTCCTTCGCGCTCTATTGACGTTCCGTCTCTCTGCCTTCCGACCTATCTATCTTCCGTCGACCCTGCCTTCCGGTATCTCCTTTCGCAACGCGCAACATCTAATGCTCCAGCGCAATCGGCTAGCGGTACGATACCATGCCGTTTCTATGTTGGTCCTTTGATGAAACGAACGGATCTGCAGCCTCTCATTCTGTGTTCTCCCGTGCGTGTGTTCTTCGCCTTGCTTTCCCAGATAGCATCTCGTCCTGTCTTACCTTGCTTTCAATGTACCGTAAAATCGGGGTTGGATCGCGATAGCGAATGGTACTCTGCTTCTCCATGGAGAAATTTCGCGACCAGGTCGAAGTAATTAATCGGAATTTTGCGAATTATGTAATACAGTAAAAGTGTGTAATTTACAGATAGACAAATTTCATTTCTCTTTATCTAGTTAGATTATAGATAATATAGATTAATTTTATACGATTTAGAATTACCATATAATAATCATTGATTATACGATTGTGAGAATACGATTAAATTATATGATGGTGGAGTGACTTCATTATCTGGAAAATATTACGCCACCGCATTTAATTCGCTGTCATAATTATGGCAGTTTCTATTCACGATGAGGGTCATCGGTGGTTATCAATGCGAGGCCTAGCAACTGAATGCGCTATTTCGCGCAGTTCGCGGAGCATCATAATATCCCCGACGATGTTCGAATTTTGTTAATTCAGTGACTATCAAAATAATGATGTGATTGACCCGCGTGATACGGCTAATTTTGCATATCAAGTCTAGGAGGGACGACGGGGGAGTCTGACTTTCGGATGAAAATTCGAACGCCACTGCGCCAATAGGATTTAATGGGGCCGATCTCGCCGGGGCGGATGGCATCAAAATGCGGGCGGAAGTGAATAGCTACGATCTAATGTATCTCGCGTAATCGTTTGTACTGATCGAATACCGTTGGTGTAATTGATTCTCATCGGAATCCCGGTAATACATATAGACATCGTCTGCCTATTCTAATCATGCGCTAATCAAATTTCCTTTCCCCGAAGTGAACTCGAAACTCACGGTGGTGAAATTGGTCTAAAAATATCTTTACAATTGTTTGCGAAAATAGATACTAAGTAATAATATTCACTCCAACTCATTCGTGAATGTTGATCGAGATCTCTTTTCTGAAATAATTATAATCTATATTATGAAGTAATATTTCTGTTGGAATAATTTTGTTATAAAAATACAAATTGTTTCGTATGAGAATTATTTAAAGGTAACACATATAGGTTGCTGCAATCAGTTTATTCTTTCATCCATTACTGTGATTGTATTTCAATTAAGTTTTTTTTTAACGTCGCATAGACGCATTATCTCAAATGCAACGTAGTAAGCCTGCCTTTGAGCGAATTGCATGCATTCGTGAAGCCGCTGAAATCCATGAGAGAAAGAGAGAGAGAGAGAGAGAGAGAGAAAGAGAGAATAGTGCAGAGAGCGTGAGCCCCCGAATCTCCGTTGCACCGCCGAGCGAACGACGGGGACGGTCGATCGTTTCAACGCGCAAGTATATTTTATCGCGCAAAATCGTCGCTGCGGTTTCCCTAAAAGTGCTATTAGCAGGCCGCGAAGTGCCATCCTAACGGGTCCCGCTAAGTTTGTCGAACGACTATAAATTACGACGCATTTGTTCGCCTTGAAACCGTGACTAGAAATTGCGCGATTTGAAGTAAGAAACGGAAATGCTTGTTAAGTATTTGAATTAATTCCAGAAGGAACGACGATGAATAACGCAAACTCCTGGCAAACGTTATTTTTGAGCAATGTTTCATTTAAACAGAGTTTCATAAGATATCTTAACATCTTTTTATTTAAAAATTATATTAGTTTCTTGTAAATATTATATACCGGAATTTGAATACATAAATATGGACAAGCGCTAGTCTCCTCGCTTCTCCCCTAATGCTACATTGATCTTTTCGGTCGCATCCTTGGCGTTTGCCTACCATTCGCCGTTTCGTGCCATGCAAATGATATCACGGCTCCGTTAGCAGCTTTGAATACGAGCCTCCCGTTGTACGCGACGATGATTACGTGTAATACAACGAGTATCAAATTGGGAGGACGTCATGCTGCGTTTCGAAATGCGAAGGCAATTGTTCGCAATTGCATCGCTACCTTAATTTTGCGTTAAATGCACTGATTGCGTTAAGAGCTTGATGGAAACATTGATTAAAGTTGACATTATAAGCAATTGTACATACAATAAATATTACATGTTTTTTATAATAATTTTTTTAAAATCAATCAAATCATCAAAAATAGTCATTTACAAATAATGATTTCTTTATTAATTTTTACGACTTGTTAGCATATTTTTAATATTTATTTAAAACATTCGTATAAATACTTCTTATATTATTTGTTTAATTATTAAAATGTAAGAAGTGTTAATCCTCTCAGTTTCCATCCAAGATTCACAATTGTTGTTACTTTTAATATACGATTATTCTTGCCATTTCTTAGGCTTTCGAGCTCGGTAAATTCCGCGTACGAGGTGCTCTCGCCACGAGGTTTCCCGCGTATGCATTTTATCGTGCGGAATCGCGTCGGCCGCAGTTTCCGCAGGAGTGCCATTAGTGAGCCGCGGAGAATCGTCGGCGTTCGTCTGCAGGGTTTTGCCATTGCGATCCTGAAAACTTGAACGATAGTAATAACAATTTGCTGAAGCTACTGAATTCGCCGAATGTGCTCCCCATAAGTGCGGGAAAATCATCCGGCGAGATTTGGTGGAACAAATCGCCATTTATTTTCGATGGATTATATAAATAATAAGCGATCCGTAAAATTACCTGTTGAATGATTATATGTATAAAATGGGAAGGCGAAAGAAGGATTTTTTTTATCCAACTGAAAAACAAAATTAATCCCCTGTCCTACGTTCTTATAATATAATTTGCACAAATATATATAGCTATATATAAAAAATACGTAAAAAAAATAATTATAAGAGAGATGAAGTATTTGCCATGCAGAAATTGTCAAAACTAGATCTGTTGCCATAGGCGTATAATATGTGAAACGGTTAATAATAATTTGCGGTAACATGTTAAGCAGCTTTCAGCTACCATATTGCACAGCACAGTCCATAATCCGGAGCGCTCCGGTGCACCTCGTCGATCAAAATGGTAAATCAACGAATCATAGCGAGAACTCACATCCTCATGGTGATCATGCATTCAGACGTATTTATCTACACACTGATATCTCGTCTCCCTCTCGTATACTACGTATACTACGCATTACACGCGTGGATATGCATTACTATATTAAATTGAATAAGAAACTATGATGTGAATATTGGAAACTATAATTTGTAAGTTAGCTAAAAACTGAATGAATATCTTACGATATAAAATATTAATAAGAGTAATAAATTGTAGAAAATAAATAGATTTTTATTGAAAAATGTTGATATGAAAATATGAAAATAACAGACTTTATATGTTGATAAACTCAATAATATGAATACCTATTATTTGCTTCCAATAATAGATTTACATACATGCATCTCATATGAGAGAAACTATTATTAATGTATAAATCGTTGAATATTTTATAATTGTACAATGCATTTGTGTATATAAATGGCTGTGTTCTGAAAAAGAGACCGCACTTATTTCATTTTTCTGTTTTTTTTTCTACAATTGTTTGAATTGCTACTATAATTTTTCTTGTCGCGTAAATTCATTTGTACATTAGGAGTCTTCCTCTGCACGAAATTACGTTTCAATACACATACACACATCGACCACGCGACCAATTTATTCGGCCATAAGTTAATATTGAACTCGTAAAAAAAAATTAGACGCGGAATATAACGGTGACGTTGAAAATGAGTCGCCGCTTTCGTGAGTAGAACCCCAACGAGAAGATTATAAACTCGATTTTTCGCGAAATGGTCACGTAGCGACGCGAAAAAAACATTAAGTAGACGCGCCGGGGAGTATACTTATTACCTGCCTCAATAAAAGATCAATTAATCAATGATGGTTGACGATGAAAATACCGCATAACTGCCCGACGATCATCTATTTCATAAAATTTGTAAATAATAGTTCAAACATCTCACAAAAAATTTATGTAAAAAAATATTTAAACACACAGGCTGCTTTACTAATAATACAGCGAGCGTGAATAATGTAATGTTTTTAATAACGATTGAAGCAATAAATTGTACGCTGATGTATCTCTAGACCATCTTTGCGAATGTTTCGTGTTTCTCTTCTAAACAAGATCTGTCCGCCCTCACTGTTACAGTTTCTCTTTTCTCATTTACTCTCGGAGCGCATTTTGCTCAACAGGGCGTGAGCGCGTTAATCAGTGGTACGTTATTCGTCCCCGGCCGAGCATCGTCGTTACAACGGGAAGCGGAGTCGAAAACCGCACGTAGCAGGCAACGAGCTATCGATCGCGGCATTGGCAAGACGATCACGTAGCCGGCGAATTTATTCGTCCGCGGCGGGGCAACTGCGAACTCACTGGCCATAACATTATCATACAGTTATTTTATGATAATATCGTTGAAACACATTTGCATGAAACATATTGATGTTTTGTTAAGAGAATGTCCGCTTGAAATTTATACCGAAAGCAGATCAGTAAATCATAAATACTGTGAAAAACTAAAAATATGACTTGTATTAAATAAGTTCACCCCTGACTTATAAAATTACAATACATTATAATTTACGATAATTTGCGAATACGATAGGATAAATACTTGTAGGAGTAATAAGAGAAGATTATTACTTTAATTAGTCGCGAGACAAAAACTAGAGCAAAATGTTATATTTCTATAAAAGAAGTTAATATCATTTATCGGTCTAAATCCAATAATATTTTTCATATGAATTTATGTACTTTTTCATCAGCAAACTAGGTGCTATTACTATCGAATCTGAAATGCAATCTCAAATTGAAACTAGAATAATACTATCTCATAAATAAATTAATAATTCGTTAAATAATATTAATACTAATACGTATCTTTAGAAAAATGTTTATGAATTCAAGCGAAAAATATTGTATTAAGCACAAAAGATCTCGTCTGTGTATTGGCACATATATTTTATATTTACAAATATATCTTGACATCTTGTAGTATAGTTTTATCATCTCGCGACTATTTAATGTAATAATGTTCTCTTACTGTTTGTGAGCATTTCGTAAATTATAATGTATCATAATCTCATATAAGTTTTAAGCAGACTTACACATTATTACCGCGCATATTCTCCTACCGAAAGCTTCATATACCCCATCATAGAGTTAGTATTATCTATTATACTATCCTCTTCTCTCATCTTCTTCCTCCATGTTATCCTATTACGCGCTTATTTTCTTCGTCGCCATTTTCGAGTCTCGCGAAGAGTTAATCGTTTCAATAAAGATTCTTGCCAAGTGCCGTCATTTAATGCGAATAATCTTGATAAATAAGGTGGTTTGCTCGATCATATACGTCGCAGCTACGCGTCGTAGACGGCAGTGATATTTCCGACAGTATCGCCGTCTGCTGTTTTCCCCGTCGTAGAACCGCCGGACAATACGTTCAACAGTTACGTTCGCCTATGTGAAGTGCGTTCACGATATCACTTCGAGTTTCGCGGCCGTGCTTCGAGTGGTTAAGCGTCACTATCAACTGCCGAGCATAAAAGATTATACGATCTACGATAAGCATCCAATTCGACATTGTTGTTTTTCAGGACGATCTTTGCGGCGCCGTGATTGACATGCAACAACGATTTTATTCGTGAACCAAACTGTGCTCGTTTCGTGCAACTGTTAACGGTAAGAGAATAAATTTGCAGGCTAAATCAGATTATAACAGTTTCATACTTTAATTTTATAGTCTTGAAACATAATTTTATGCCAAAACTGAAAATATATCAAATTATTAAATTGATAATTAATTTAATATTGATACTAATAAGCATTTCACAAATCTGCTTAAAAGAAATTTATTAGGTAATTAATATAATATTATCTCGGAATAAATTTTAATTGAAATTTGAATTTGGACGAGTACCTCGGTCAAGTAACAAATTTTTTACAATTGATTTGCCTTTGCTATCCCTTTTTGTAATATGACGGATAGCTTAGGTCGAATAAAGTACATTTTATGTGCATTAACCTTTTGACCGATTTTTTAAAATTGATTATTTCGACATTTCTGTATTGACGTTTTTAATCGAATCTTAAGACGATGGTGTGGCAGAATTGTAATTTATTAAAGTTCGTGGATTAACGTTGCAACCAAGTTGCAAGCGAGAATATCGAGAATAACTTCGTCTGTAATCGGATTAATTAAATGCGCGACAGTGGTTCATCGAAATGCGAAATAATCAACGGACGTAAACGAAAGCCGATCTGGCTTTCTCTCGATGCTCTACAGTGGAACTCGACTATGCGAGTTACCGTGTATAACGCGCATAAAAGCTCTTACTTTCCCAGCGATCAATTATACGGAGCGCTTAGCGAATTAAGCTCGGCGCGTTTTTGGAATAAGACGCGCGAGAAACAGTTACATTAATTAATATTAATCGTATGGTTGTGCGCGAAACAGGAAATTATCTCGTTAATATTCTACGTCGTTAATATCTCACGCTTGGTCTTTCTCGATTTTATTGTATATTCCCTTCTTCTGCTGATATTAACTGATATTAACAGAAGCCGAGGAACCACACTAAACGCGTTTAATTTAGCCAGCATCCACTGAGTTCTTGATTGATGCAGCATAGTGGAAGAGGTTGATTAAAATATTAAGCAATCTTATATGAAAGAAGTTTTATCTTCTTTATTTTTATGCTTATCTTACAAAATTGTGAATTTAAAAGCAACAAAATTTTACAATATAAATAACACTTGCTTGAGACAAATCGCCGAGAAAGATATTTAAAGAAATTGAATCGATATCAAGACGGAATTAATTATTATTATTGCTTTCAAAAAATTATATTAATTGTTAATAGCTCTAAATAATTTTTGCATCTAATTTAAAGATGATATGATATCACATCGTTTTTCAAAATATAATTCTGAAAGATTGCAAATATATGTATATCGTAATGTGGTTTTTGCTTTGTAATGTAATAAAAACTCATTTTTTATTATTTCAACATTCTATCCAATTATAACTTTCGCCAATTATAGTAAAATTGAATCGATACATTTAACATTTAAAGTACTAATAATTACATAAAGGCTATTTTACTTTGATTGTACTTTGATAAAATATATAATATGAATCTTAATAGATACAAGAAGAGGGAAGATGTTTTATATTTAAAAAAAAGAACTTGAAAAAAATATTTTAAGCACTTTTTTAAAATTGAGACGATAGCTAGAGAAGCGATAGAATTCGTATTTTTTAGAAAATATATTTTAAGTTGTTATTATGACAGTTTAATATTTAAAAGTAATTATAATTTTAGTAATCATTAATAGTATTTTATCGTTACTTCAAAATATTAGATAAAAATATTTTTAGAATGCTTTTTTCCTGCTGTCTCTCTCTGGTTTTTTATTATTAATATAAATATTAAATGTCTTTATAATCATTTCTGTCTATCGAATTTAATACTGAATGCTAAATAAATAAATGCGATATAAATATGAATTTTTAACGGTATCAATATATACTACGCAAAAGCGGAGATTAATTTGAAGCTTTTAAAAGCTATCATCGAAATAATGACAATAGCGAGATTAAACTCATGGCAGGAACAAAAATATCAATTATATATTTAGATTAAATATATACTCGATTCAATCAATGTGTTATATGAAATTTCCATTGAAAAACGATTTCGTCATTAACCAAGGCTAAATATTTAACTTATAATCAACTAGTACGTTTTATTTCCGAGATCGTAATATATATAAATACTTATACTTCTGATTTTTATTTCACCGTCTACACTTTCTCATCTTGGTTACGTGGATTTCGAGATGTACTTAGGATCCAAGATCCAACAATTCGAAATGAGATGAACGTTTTAGAGGGATAAGAGAGAGAGGAAAAAAGAAAAGATCGGTGGCGCACCTAAGCTTTCTCATCACCGGAAGGAGTTAGCTTTTCTCAGATCCCTTCAGTGATACTTGCTTGAAGGACCAGTTGCTCAGTAGATTGGTTCCTTGCCTTAAGAGGTGTATCAGGACAATGGGGAAAGGGAAAAATAGAGGAAAAGAGAACCGATATGTCGTTCCTTTTATCTCTGTAAGCCAAATGTAAATGAGCTATCTAAAGAACGACTTTCCATTGGTGACCGTTACATTTTAACAATCTGCTCAATGTTATTTTTTCTCTTCGTTTCTTTATCTTTCTCTACTCGATTTGCAACTATGTCATACAATTCTTCAGTCGGTCAATTTGAAAATAATTTTCAATTGACATTTGTATCAAGAACTGTGAACTTAGGATTTTGTTAAAATTCTTTCTTTGCAAAGTTGAATTGATATCGGCAGACTGAATTTTCTCTACGTTGATCTGACGTTTATCGTATTACCCTTTCTCAGATCGTGATGCGAAAATAGAAAGGGGGAGGCATAATAACGTCGTATGTGGAAAAATGAGGTTCTCACGATGCGACATAAGCATCAAAAATGGGGCATGCCGGTGGATCAAAGCGTCACGTGGTAGTCTTACGAATAATAGCACGATGGAACACAGAGTCTGCAGAATGAAGTTTTCAATCGTGTTATATAAAATAGAATTTTGACAACGCGGTATCTTGTCTCACGTTATTGACATTTTGAAATTCGTTAATTCGCCATTTCTCTTTTTCGAATTTTCTATTATTTCGTGATCTATTCTTTCTGCTGGCGATGTTTGTTCCAAAGACGCGAGAGGAAGAGAGAATCGTCGTGCGCGCGCCGGCAATGTTTAATACGAAAATTTTTCTCTCTGAAATTTAGTCGGATTATGGGAATTATACATCCTCGAGGTAAAGCGCGACTTAATCCATATGAAACACGATGGCAGACCGGGATTAAACGTCCCAAGTATTCTGGCGCCGCTGTCACACGCGCCGGCGAAATTCTGAGATTTTTTTCAGGAGCCCGCTCTCTTCTTCCGAATTACTTTTCCTTCGTTCTCGCGACTGCACGCAATTTTCCGAGTGTGTGTCACTTAATTTAACTTTACGTTCTTACTTAAGCCGCTTCGTGCTTATGTGTTTGCACAAATCTAAGTATATGCAGATATATTATTAAATAAAACATCCTGTTAACTCGATATAAAAGAATAAAATTTTGATTTGGAAAAGATTGATCTGAATAGAAAGAAGAGAAGAAGGAAATTATATTAAGCGTAAATTACAACTGGGGTAAAAGCTTTGTATCACGCGAGTATATTTATCGTTAAATACAGGACTAAATTTGCAGCTGTTTCCAAAATTAATTGCGGACGGGCGCGATTAAAGTTCAAACATTCATGAATACCGTGTTCGATAAATTTGCACAATATCTGGCGAATACCCGCCATAAAAATGGTCCGCCAAGCGCGCGCCTGTTTTTCACAGATGTTCTAACTTGCAGTTTATAGTAGTCACGTAGCTCAAAGTATTCGAGCAATGTTTGTGGTAAGACATTTTACGTTCTCGAATGAATTTTCAAGGGGGGAGGGGAAAGGATGATAAAAGTGGCACGCGGGCAAATGCAGGGCGAAGCTTTTTATTACCACCTTGAGAAAGTAATACGCGTTAGTGTATCTGTTAGCGGCGCTATTTTAGGAAAAACTGCGACCAAACGACGGTAACGAATTCCCTTGCAGCGGAGCTCCGCAATATTTAGAACAGAATGTCGCGCTTCAGATGTTTTTCTCTGGGGGAAGTGAATTTCATGTATTGCGAAGACACGTAGCGCAATTGTCTCTTCCGTGGTTTACAGTGGAGCAGTGCGGAGACGTTAGTTAAATGAATATGTATGTATAAGTTTAGCGCAATTTCGGTGCTCTCTGTTGTACGACAGCATGCTAAAATACGACACGTAGGATAATTAACGCATTTCGCACGGACAGTGACGGCTACAGTTGTCATGGTAAAGGTCACTTTGTGACACAACAGTTACGTCGATACATTTTCGCGCGTCAATCGTCGGGAAACGTGTGCACGGTCTGTTTTAAAATATGTTATTCTCTTCTATTTTAAAGCGAGAAATTATACATGAAAATTGAACGGTATTTCTCCGTTAATTTACTAACTTAATTTAATAACTTAAATGCCCGTCATGCGGAAAAATAAGTATCTCGCGTAGCGTATCGGGAGAAAGTACGTTTTTCTTCACGGTTGAAAGAGAATTTGCCGCAGGTCTGTGAAGAGATTGCCGAAGATTTTATCGGCGCACTCGTTCATTCGAGGAAGAAAACGTTCATCTTTCTTTCCCTTAGAATTCCCGCGATTTCTGCTCGATCGTTCGCAGGCACTAACTTATCAAAAGTGGTCAATCTAGCGAATAACTAGTCTTCGAATCAAGTATCGCTATAGACGCGGTCTCGCCAGAGACGGCAAATCCCCTCGCTCCCGTCGACAAGAAACGAGATCCATTACACGTAATGTCGATAGATTCGAAGTAATATACGATTACTTAATTTGCAATCATTCTCAGAATCTTCCTAGGTTCTCTGATTGGTTCTCTTATATCTCAATCCTTTTTTTCATATAATAGAACTCATGATAGATTTTAATATGATATTTTTCAATTTTTATACATACAACGATAATAAATAATGTCCTAATTATTTGAAAAAAAAAATTCGTAAAATTGCAATAGAAATGTACTAACTATCGAGGACTTCAAGTTTTTAAAAACAATTCCATAAATCGGCATTTTAGAATTGAATGTAATCCTTTTTGTAAATATCATTAAAGTAAATTGTGTTATTAATTCTCTCAAGTAATTTTTATTAGTTATATTGGCGAAATCACTTCTATTCTGTAACGGATTCGTAGATACGTGTACTCTACCGAAAAAGACTATACAAGAAAACGGGTCGCCTAAGCTCGGCGATTGCCGAGAAGGGTCAGCTTCTACGCTGAGCTTTTCCACGGTGGTACTCGGCTGAAAGACCAGTTACTCGGTGGATTGGCCGCTCGTGCTAAGTAAGTGCACTACGATGACGGAAGACGAGAGAGAAAGATAAAGCTTTCCTTTCAAAAATAGAAAGGAGAGAAGCGTTCATCTCTAAGAAACGCTGAGAGAGCGCTACTGTTGTCTACTTGGCAAACGGACGAAGATACGTTCATCAGCTCGATCATTCGGAATACTATGTCGAGAAAATTGGCTGTGAAACGAATATTTTATAAACGTCTCTCCGTTTTTTTAAAACTTCCTCCCATGTGTAAACAAATTTTGTTTTCAAATTTGGGAAATAAAAATTATGAACGCTGTGTATACTGCGTACATACAGCAGTTTGGTAAAAAAGATACACAAGCAATTTTTCGCACCGTTTTCCTGATTCTGCTCGGCGTAAATTAAAACGAGAAAGAGCTCCGTTTCGCGCTGAAATAATTCGCCGGACGCGCCGAATTTTTTCAACCTTCCTTCCGACTCGATTCGTCCGGCGACATTTGTGACGCGGTAAGAGTCCTTCGGCGAAGAGTTTTTACGCCGCTCTCCAGTGCCCACTTCAGATTTTAATTGAGTTCGTTATATTCATTTCCGGAGGAACGCTTGATGCACATTCTCCGCCTCCCCCGCTCACATATCCCCACGTGTGTTCGCGGCTGCTCTTTCGCCGGTACTACTGCGTTTGAGTGTAACACCCTTGGTTACTCTGGAGATTTATAGTGGGACCGAGCGAGATAAAATCCGCGGTAATACCGCACACGATGGACTCGAGGCTCGGAAAAGTCCCGCGAGAATAATCGACTCGACTCAGTCCGGACTTAATGAAGTTTTATACGCTGCTTTACCTGGAGTAAAGAACATCTATATGAACCAATTAAATGCATCTTACAGTCATCAAAAACAAGTAGAAATTTAATTAATTGAACGGTAATTAATTTATAATTAAAATTTATTTTACATGGATAGAATGATAAAGTATTATTTAGAAGCATTATTTATAATTTTTTATGTTCTAATGGAAAAGAGTTTTTGATTTTTCAATTAGAGAAACACAATAATCTTGTCATATTCATTTATTTACATAAATCAAGCTATAATTAGACATTATTCTGGAATAGTTTTCTGGAAAAGTTTTGCTATTTAACTATCTATTAAATGTCTGCCTAAAATTTATAAGTTGCAATGGCAACTTTGTGTCTAATTTTCTTTTCTCACTCATCACTGAGATTAAAAATTTTATTTTCAAAATCACTTATAATTTAAATAATTTCAAATCATTTATCATTAAACTTTTCTTACATAACATTTGCGCAAGTATCCACAATATTTGTCGTTAAAATCCATTCGAATGACGAAATAAGCTTTTCCTCAAGAAGCTAAGTACCGATGCTCCGGATTATTCGGTAGGTTTTCGGGTTGCGGGTATTTAATACGTCTTCGGGGTCTCGTCGTCTTCATACATGATATATGCGCGGATGAACGACGCCCTATACGCTGCCGACTGATGTAACTATTAGGGATAGGAGTTCGAAAGCGGGTGCGTGGGTGTCGCTCTCTGGACTAGTTGCAGGTTGTCGATAGAACGCTGCTCATTGTTAGTAGTAAATGCTCGTCGTCTCTATGAGGCCAGGCGACGAGGGCCAATCATTCTGGCATTATTGCCGCGTGATGGGAAACGGGCTGGAAGAGAGAAGGAGGGAAAGAGACGGGAGGAGCGATAACAGGGGGAGGCGTACGAATCCATTTAATAGAGAACCTATATATATTACGGATTTACCAAACAATAATTCGGTAAGCTCCGCTCGCTGGTCCAGAGTCATCTCGCGCCACCTCGCAATCTGCCCAAGTCGCACCCTCGCGCCGCTGTCTGTTGCCAATTTCGAGGCCGGTATTCGACGCGAATGCGAGCGATTCAGAATTTTCATCTCTTCCACTGTAGATCGGATTTGCGTGACTTCGCTAGCGATTGCATTAAGAGGATACTCCTGCCACTCCGTCGGCCATAAAATTTCGGTTTAGCGTTTAATCGCTATTCAAATCTTTGTGCAAAAGTCGGATCATGCTTTTATTGACGTGAAAAAGAACTAAATACATTTTATATAATATCGCGATAGTATGTGCTGTAGTTTCAATACAGAGATTTAATTGAGCGGAATGTACGTTTAATCTCTTTTTATCATCTTTGGTACATTCGTACATACATCTCGTGTTTTTATATGCATATCTCAATTTAAAACAAGGTTTCAATAAAATACGTTCGCTCGATTTGTAGAGTTTAAAATTTTTTTCTACTACAGTAAATGAAAAAGTTTATTTATACATATACGAAAAATATTATAGAATATTCGGAAGTTTACATCGCTACATTTACTGGACAAATATTCCGCAGTACCGTAAAAATATAAATAAGAATAACGTGTTCGCATCATTTTTTTGCATACAAGTTGAATGTAAAGTACAGTGTTAACAGCAGTGTAGAAAAGAGATGCTCTTATTTTGCCATAAGAAAGATTAATAGTATAATTAATATTTACTAAAAGAGATTAATATTATGATATTAATATTAAAGAAAATTGATATTAATTCTACTAGGTTATAATGAAATCTTATAAAATTTCAATATAATAAAAATGTGTTTAAATATTTTCCATAATAAATTTTAATTATAATTGTAAAGTTTGTAAATAGTATAGCTTTTCATATTTAAACATTCGTGTTTAAATTTAACGTTTTTATTGATAGGACTAAGCTTTCACTGATCGGCTAGGAAGTCGGTTTTCAATTCGAATTTATATCTCATAACAAAAATATCTACTTTTAGAAGTCGTCCATATCGTCCATATCGCAATGAATTTATCATTGAGAGATTTAGCGTCAGCAGATGTAACATCGTCACGAGAACATTTGGAAAATAAATTTTTTAACATTTGTTGAGGCTTCTTCCATTATCAGAACTGCATCTATATTCGTTTGATTTCAAATGCATTTACACATTTTTTTAATGATATTTTAGAGCTTTAAATATAATATATTAGATAAATTGTATTCTTTTTTACAGACTATTCCAAATGGCAGAGTTAAACGATTTGAATTTAACACAAAATTTTATTGCAACAAAAAATGTATTTCATATTATTTAAAATTACAATAACCAGTGAAAAGTTAAATTGCATTATAATTATTAACTTCGCCATATCTAGGAATAGCTCGAGAATCGAAAATCACAGAATAATTAATATTGAAATATTTTCTTGCTCGAAGTGAGAATATAATTATCAAATTTATTCCATTCTTGACATCCCATGTCCTCGTGACTTAAAAACATAAATATCGCACCATTTCAAACATTACGTCCGGCGTACGATCAGACGCGATAGTCTCGATGGCGAATCAAATCAACGAAATACGAAATAACGGGTCGTCGGGTACGATGGCATACGACGACGATGGTCAGGATTTTACGTGCATGTTCGTGGAAATTGTGTCTCTCCACCGTCTCCGGGGATAGTGCTAAACCGGGGAGGAAAATGGAGAAAGAGGGAGAGAAGGAGAGGGAAAGAGCGGGAGAGAGACCGGAGATCGTACAAGAGTTTGCTGTATCGTGCTGCATACCAGTATGCATATACGGACGCCATAAACATCCCTCGCAGACACCTACCGGACCGGGACGGTGCCGTGTCTGCGAGGAAAACGGCGAAATCACCCGGAAGCCACTGGCGGTCCGTTATGGCCGCGTTATGCCGGAATATCGCGTTATAAACTTCCGTGAGAGGCGTCTCAGCTCGTGTGTGTCCGTCGCTCTCTACGCGCCGGAGATAATGATCCGCTCTTTCCCTCTCTCCATCGCGTTATTCGCACTTCGAGGGCCGCTGCCAGCTCGCATGCTCGAGTTACAACTTGGTGAAATCGGTACCGTGGACAATCCGCGTCGCATGCTGTTGCCTCACGGACGTTCCCATCTGCGCATAATATCGTTGAGAGTGCCAGTAGATTTGGACACGGATTGGCAGTCTCGTTCCTAACTGACGCGCTCGATGTAACAATGCGGCAGCACATCATTATATGTTCTCCACTTGTGAAAGTGCTCAATGTAAAATGCAAATTGGGCAATAAAGACGATGTAATAATATATTTTTTAATTAAAGAAACAATAATTATTCTCATTTTTGTCTTTAACCAACAAAAATGTGATAATTCTTTTTATCGAAAGGAATAATGATTTTAACAGCGTAAAATTTAAGTAACACATTGTTAACATCTAAAGTTTGGCGATACTTTTTGGGCTCATGAAAGATCTCAATGAGAAAGTGAATCCACGAGTTGCTAGTCATCGGTGAAATTCGAAATCGTCACGTCTCTGGGCGCCGATAAAACGATAAACGGTGGTACGAGAACGATTTTACGGTGGAATTGGCATTTTATATGACTGGCATGAGAACGGCGCGCATCGACGTCACGCTTTTACGACGAATAAACTGTAAACGCTGCATCCGCACAGTGGCTCAAGTTATCAATCGAATTGCCGGTTTGAGAACGAATGCGAAAAACTGAAAACGCGAACAATCTGTAAAACGAAGAGAGGTATGAAACTGACGCATTCGAGAATGTCCAGCGCTCACATACCGCCAGTTGCCGAGTTCATTTGTTTATTGTCTCGAATCTCTCGCGTCAATCATTTTCACAATTTTGTGCAGCGAATAAAACAAAATTCATCCATTAAAGCTATTTATCCGAAAAGTAGTGCAAAATATCTATTCACCTATTAAGAATAACAGGTTTATATTTTGCTGAAAAAGTTTTATAAATTCAAAACGGATATAAATAACAATATACATCAGAATTACGAATTAAAATAAAATTTCAAAATTCCATACAGATATAATGTATAATTACTATAATAATTATGACGGAAATGTTCTAATTCTTTGAATTATAAGTATGCTTTTATATCGCGAATATTTATATCACGAATAAATTAGTGATTGAATAACGGAAATATTTCCACTAGCAATCTTTGAATAATTGAAGAAAATGTAAATAGAGAGATAACTATGCTAGACAAAGTTTACGAACAAAATATGCTCTCATGACTAAAATATTTGAAATATTTGATGTTCAGAATATGTATTCGAAGAGTTTAGAGGATATTGGATAATGAAATTTCGTAATTTATAATATAATATAAAAATAGCAGAAATATTTGTGTTTTTAAAATAATGATGAAAATCGCACGATACAATTAATAATTAATGTACTAATTAAAATAGAATGGTATTCTATGAAGTATGTAAGTGTGTGACGTTTTAATTAATGAAATATTAAAATAGATCCGTCGCCTGCATGCCCACAAATTATCTAATTTATACTCCACTCTCTATTAATGAAATAATCAAGTTCTTAGAATAGTCGGACTAGACCGATGTTAATAATTTTGTCAAATATAATTGAAATAGGATATTAATAGTCTCATAGTAATAACAGTGTGGATTATATGCAAGAAGTTTGCATATTAATATAATAAGAATATAATTTTCTAATTTTAAATTTGATAATCGTGACTAATATTTGACGAATAATAAAGATATCACCGGAAATATCGATACACTTGCGTATCTTCAAAGAGCAAGTAGTACGAATGAATATTTTTCCGACACAGAACGTACGTGATAATTTCACGCGTTCCCTCGGGTAATATTGTCTTGGTGTTTATGGCCGACCATGAAGTTCTCTACGCTTCGGATAGGACGTCGGCTTTGTATACCTTATCCTATCCTATCGCGAGAATCCCGACCACAGGACCTATAGTGCAAATATATAAAGTCCAAGACTTCTCGAAAGGGGGAAACAGGTCAGTGCGGTTGCCACAGTTTCATAAATTCTATCTTGATCGCCGACCTCGAAAAGGCACTCGGATATACTCGTTGCGAGTACATTACTAGTTTATCTTACGTGTTGTAAAATTATCAGATCACGTTTCGCAAAGTCAATTCTGCTGAGAAGAAAATTCGATCTGTAACACACAGTCATACTACAAGATAAATTTTAAATTTGTTAACGCAATATTTTGAAAATAGGAATAATTAAAACGAATGAAGTGTTATTATATATCTATATAAATATAGAATTCCTTTTATTTCCAAGAGCAAATCTATAAATTCATATTTACATCTAATAATATGGATCTGATATAAATCTGTGAATTTAATAATACATTCAGTAGAATATATATACATATATGTATATATAAAATACATATTTATCTCTTTCTCTTCTCCTCTAATACGTTCATTAAAAATTAGAGTTTGTAAATTTTTAATAATTTATACATATGCAGATATACAGTTCGTTTAATTAATATAATTAATATATAAATGTAACGACACATGGAAATAAAATAATTGCATGAAAGTATTACATTGAACTGCGAATTGCTTGTAATGCAATAATCGAATAATCGGTTGCATAGGATGTTCGAAGAAGAAGTAAATGGTTCGAAGTTTATTTGTATTTTAATCGCAGGTTACGAAATGACGGCCAAGTGCGTTGCAACACCATGAGTTTATCGCGCGTGCCTGTTTATCGCGCGTATTGTAGTACAGAGTAACGCTGCGCTTTTATCCCGCATAATACACATGCGTTATCGCGCGTTTCGCGGGTAACGCGATTCGAAATCCGGCGAATGCACACTCCGCACGCATAGCTGCATAGCGGCCGTATCGCGCGCCGAATTTGTATTACGAAATTACGCGTCGTGGAAAACCCGCGCGCAAATGTTTGCGGTATCGGCTATGTAGAAGTGTTAATCATGCAAATCGGTCCAAGAGAGCGTGTGGATCTGCACTAGTGTTTCGATTTTCAAGGATGTTCTTCCGCACGTGTAACATTAATTGGCATAAATGTAAAAAAATACAACAGCTTATTACTTATACATGTAGCGTATGTTTCTTAATGAAAAAAGCGTAACTTGTTTACACTGATTAGGTAAGGTAATACAATTTATATATATCCTTCATCGTGCGTCATATTTTTTTATTTTAAATCTCAATTTATCATTATAATGCGTTGCTATGAAAAATATGTTTAAGGCGAGTATTTTGATATTTTGCTTTTTATAAAATATTGATTGAATGTTAGAGATATTTATTAGATTAAAAATATTAGTGAAATAGATATAATTTGGAAAAAAAGATATTATTTCCGCGAGATATCCATACTTATGTACTTCTTTCGTTGCTTTAACGTTACTTTATTAATTTATTTATTTATTTACCCAGATAATTTTTGTAACTTGAGAGATGAATTTTAGATTCATGACATTATGTGGTTGTATTAATTCTTTGATGTACTTTTCATTGTTTAAATTTAAAGCATGCATAAAATAATATAATTGTCCTAAATTAAAAGAGCTATACTATTCTGTCGTATGTTAATGGAGAACGATTTTAATTATTATCTATTTTAGTATACAAGTAACGACATGAGGGAAAGAAAAAGATTTAATAACAATGTTCAATTTATAAAATATTTGAAAATGTTTTGGAAACTAAAGGAATATGGAAACTTTTCCAATATTTCCGTATGCGCGTTATTCAAAAAACAGCAACATATCGTACTCTCACATTTCAATCGCAGGTGAGTCTCACCTTCGGAAAATCGTGCCGAAGTTGATATCAGTCGGAACGATTCGTTTCGCGACAGACGAAATATTGTATCATGCGAAGCGTTCATATTTTCTCGCTCCACTTTCGCATGGAGTCGCGCACGTAGTTTTCCTTCCGAAAAGGAGAAAGATGCCGCGTTGCTTTTTATGCAGATCCCGCTGCCGCGCGCTCTCTCCCACTCGCTTCGGGGCGGAACGTAAAACGCGCGCGAGCCCGTGAATTCGCGCGGAACGTTGCGGAAAACGCGAGCAGCCGTGTTTTATCTCGCGACTGCAAACTTCATCTTCGCCTCGGGGACGACAGGGGGTATCCGGGGGATGCGAGAGCATGCGGGGCGAGACTATCGGGGATTCCTGGAGGCGTTCAGGGCTGCAGAGTAGCAGCGGTGGTGGCGGTGGCGGCGGTGGCGGCGGTGGCGGCCCTCCTCGACGGATATACACCGGATATTCTCCCGGACAATGGTCGTTCAGGAAGCCATTGATCGGGCCCGTTGCTCGCATAGTTCGCGAATAATCGGCGCGCCCGGCGCCAATAATTATTTCGGCGAGCCGTCCTCGTCGCCGCCGTCGTCGAATCGACGAAAAGTTCGTCAAAGTTTCCGGGGAGGCTAATAAAAAAAGCGAGAAATCGATACTGGTAAACGCAGCATACTGAATCGATGAGCATTCAAACTTGCTCTTTCAAGAAGTTGCTCTCCGGATTGTACAATTAAGAGGATTTGCGAGGAGGAATAGTCCGATTGGAACGATTGAGGGTATTATCAATTTAAAGAGTTCAGTCTTATGGATGAAATCTCTCTGAAATTTGTTATGCACGATGCAAAACATCTTTAATATGCTAAAGTCTCGTTTATTACTCGTGCAAGCAATATAAACGTGACAATTCTTGGATCTGTGAAGCTGGCACGACATTTTGTTAATATGAAAAAAATCATTAGAGTTCCAGTAGCATTTTTCATAGTTCTCGAGTTCTTTATAAAAATAAAACAGAGTTCTGCATTTTTTATAGCAAAAATATATAAATGAAAAAATGTCGTGCTAATTTCGCGAATCTAGCACGACACCTTTCCTCTAAAGTACAAAAACACAGTAAATATTATGATTTTTAATCACAGTTCCAATTAGTACTATTCGAGTTCTACCATTATGTACAATTAAAAGAAAAAATTTTAACAGTGACTATTTTTTTTACACTTTTAATAATAAATACGGCACGACATTCGAAGAAAAAGTGTCGTGCTGATTATTTATCGTAATTTTAGCGACAGTTCTCGCTAGTTCCAGTAGAGTTCTATGTTCTACAACAACTTTTAGATAGAGTTCCGGTGGTTATGTATTTTTTAACAATTTTTTAATATCCGAAATCAGCACGACACTCGGAGAAAAAGTGTCGTGCTGATTATTTATCTAATTCTGGCGACAGTTCTAGCTAGTTCTAGCAGGATTCTATGCTCTACAATCATTTTTAGACAGAGTTCCGGTGGTCATGTATTTTTTTATCATTTTTTAATATCCGAAATCAGCACGACACTCGGAGAAAAAGTGTCGTGCTGATTAT
>VBVR01002034.1:0-25439 GCA_011638315.1 Tetramorium parvispinum
AAATCAATCCTGACGGGAACATTTTCGATCGGTCATAACTAACGTGACATTTATCGCACAGCCGAGAAGTTTCTCATAAATAATACGACGAATCATAGACGCGCGTCTCTTCTCGCGCGAAAAAGCTGATGTCTAATCACGAAATTATTTAGCATTGAGAGAGTTCAAAAGCGCCGGCAAAGTAAAAAGAAAATGTTAATTGGCAAAACCTTACGTTGATAAAAGTTTAATTTGAAGCTTAATTACAAATGGAATGTTAAATATTGCGACGATATGACTTTCAATGAAATTTCCCTGACTTAAAAAGAGAGATCCGCTGAAGAGAGATCTGCTGCATTACTTACAAGCGCAAAGTACATAAATTTTAATTGATGATACTTTTGTTATCATTACGATGATTGCATTCCCTTCCCACCGAACGATGTGATGTTTTTGAAAAAAAGTCGCGTGTTAATGTGCAAGGGTTCGAAAGGTTCGATATTTCGATGATGTTTTGACGATAACGATAGGGACGAGACTAATGTCGGTCGCGAACTTGTGCAATTCGTCAAGATTTAAATGTCGTTTGGAGACGCGCATGCATCATATTAAAGAATCGTCGGCGGCAACATTTGTCTTACACGGCCATTATGAGGTTTATATGGGCAATCTGCTGCCGCGGCAAATTTTCCTCCGAATCTCGGCAATTAACGTGCTACTCTTGCGATGGTAGTTTTGGGACGGCAATTGAATCCGCCGTCTCTCGGGGGAGAGAAAGCGGGACGGGAGGGGAAGGCGTAATTGTAATTTTGTCGCGACGAAAGTTGCCTTGAGTGCAGCGAGATGCGTTCTCGCGCCGCTGACGTGAAAAATGCGTCTCCTCGACAGGCATGAAATGCGCACGCACATGTTCCTTTATTCCAGCAGCTGAAGGAGAAGCACTTTAAGATGAAATTGTAATAAAATGTTTTAGAAGAGAATAATTGACGCGTGTATACATTTAAAAGTTTTAAACGAGATCCGACATCATTTGTCACTTCACGATTGCTCTCGATTGAGTTTGATGGGCTGTTCGGATTGAATTTACAGCTGATTGGTTTTCGGAGTCGCATGAGCATTGTATTATTTTGTGCTTATACAGCGAATAATATGCGTCAGTTGCGGAGAAATCGCGTTTGCGAACGGAATGCCGCGTGTCGATATTCGCCAGCTTCGGCGAAGCGAAGCGAATCGACTCGATCCACGTAACTCGCCGTTTCTCCGCCGGCTCTACCGATGTGCGGGGGTAAAAGATTTCTTCGCGTGATGTAAAAATCTCGGGGCTCGATGAAATAAAACGCGAAATTGGCGTTTATAGCCATATTACCGTTGCGGAGTGCTAGGTCGTTAACACTTGGCGCGAAATCGCTCCACTATTCATGTCCGCTCATTTCGTCGAATTTATTCCCGCGATACACGCGCTATAATAATATTTCGTACGTAAATTTTGTAAACTTACACGCGGCAGCGATTCTTGCTCTTCGTGACGGCGACTTCTGTGAGTTATCGCATTTTGCAACGATTTACGTCTAACGATAGCTGTTTCTTGTCTGTTTCAGGTAACTTGACGGAAAATTATGAGATGGCCGCGGTAACGCAGAGCTTCTGACTTACTCTATAGGTACAGTTTATTATTAGTCGTAAAGAGCAGACACGACGAGGTTTCCTTTATACGGGTCCATACCCCAGCTACGATACACCCGCAGTATATCGACTGTATTAACTTGCGACTACGTGTGCTCGTCGACCGTTACAACACGATACGGCGAGCCTTGAAACACGCGCGCTTCTCTACCCTTTGCCCTACTTATGAAACCTCGTTAACACAAAATCGCGCGACATACGTACCACGCGATTGCAATTTTCGTTACGAAAGAATTTAATTGTTCAATAAAATTTGTTCAGACTCACATGTTATTCTGTTTATTATAAAGTAATTTAATTACCAGTAATTAACAATTTAATTGGCTGCTCGGTTCAATAATTTTTTGAGGAAATATATTTAACACACCATTACATTCGTCTTAAAATTCGGAAAAGGATATTGTTGTCCTTCAGGAGTTAATTCTTCAAAACGCATTGTGTCTACTGAAAGTTTACAATGTCATTTAAATTTATTAATTAAATGTTATGAAGAAAAGTTGTAAAGAAAGAGGGGTTTCCTCTTTTTTTTTCGTGACTTTTCTTATGACCTTTCAGTTTGAAAAGAGTCCAATGAGTGCGCGAATAATAAATATACGCGCTGGATGATTATCAGAATGCAGGTATGCAACGATTACTCTCTAGTTTTTCTTTTCTTTTTTTCATTACGACGCGTCGCTGGCGATGTAGCGAGAAAGGGAGGAGCGAAGGTAAAACGGGGGGCTGGATGCGGATTAAACCAAATGCAAATATTTAATTAAATCCACGCGGCGGCGCATACCCAACGGCGGTGGTTTATGAGCGCCAGCATATAATTTCTTCTCGGAAAGTCGCAGCGAAAGTGGAAGCGACTCGGCGCAGACAACCGCCGAGCTAGATTCCTCCTGAGTTTAAATCGAAATGTGCCTTAACGCAATTTGGATAAACGGTCTCGTTCTTGATTAATTACGTTTGTTGTTTCATTCATTATTTTATTTCATTTCGCAGATAAATATGCCGTAAAACGTCCGATTAACGTCAGAAGTGCGGGAATAGAGATTTACAACTTTACATTTTAATGAACGATTAAGTGCTCACGACAAGATGATAATAATGATATGTAAAGTGGACTTTATATAGGGTGACAATCGGAAAATTGCTGATATTATAGAACTATTATTTCGTAATGAATTGACAAAATAAAATAAGTTAAACTCTTGTGGACAAAATCCGATAATTTTTATTATAAAAAAAATATGTATGAGAACTTTATTTAATTTTACTCAGGAACTAATTTTTATTACTGTAAACACAGAATATATTTATACTCGTAATATTACAACTTGTAAAAACAAATATTTAAAGAGTCAACAATTTGGCTGATTGCATATTTCAGTGATATGTTTTTGAAATGATAACCATTTGCATTTGCGTAATAATCGAGGTGATTTTGAAAGCTAAATACACTTTCTAATATTAATGACTGTAATTAATAACTGCTCTGAAGAATTTTAAATAAATTCCTTTTATTATATGGCTACCCGTACGAAATCTTTGGAAATATATCTTCCTTTAGATTCATTACAGTTTAATTTCAACAGCTTCCTAATTGTCACCTTGTATATTGAAAGAAGTCCGAGGGAGACGGAGGACTTTTGCGGTAGGAAAATTATTCGAGATTACGGAAGCTAATAACGAGACTAATTAACCGCTCGTTCCTCAATCTTGCGTCACGTATTAAGCTATCCAATCGTTTTATGCTAATAAACTGCTGTAAAACGGAGCGAAGTGAAATGACATTGATTCGAGAAGTGGCGCGCGCTTCCCGACGGAGCGCGCATTGGATATATAGACCTTTCTCGCAGGTAATTCGGTATGCGGGGTTATCGTAGCATCTCCATATTCCCGGAGCATGTCGGAGAATGCTGCCGGGCCCTCTCCTTCGTCGTCGTGATATACGATCGAACCTTACGGTTTTCTTGCAGCCCGGCGAGACAAACGAGCTCTCGCTGCCGCTGCCGCGAAAGAAAGAAAGCCAGGAAGGTATGCAAATCGGGAAAACGGCCGCGGGAGATGGATTAGCCGGATATCGGAAGGACTAATGGATATTAGAATACTGAGTGCCGGAGGATTACCTCACGTCCTTCCTCCCTTTGCGGTCGCGCTTCGACCTCGCCGCGTGATTAATGCACTCGCGAAGAAGCTATCGACTCCGCCGACTTAGCTTCATCATGCGTGCCGTCGGCGAATCCTCGGGTACGGAGGGAAGCGTGCAGTGTCAGCCAGAAAGCTTAGCTCACGCGTGAAAAACACGTAAAGGGAGGGATACAAAGATGAGGTGGCTGCACGATAGAAATTCGATTGCGCATGAAACAATTCTGATTTTCGCGTCGTAACGTCGTGCCGTTTATCCAACTGTGAGATCGTTTCTCGATCCCGTGAACGTTCGAGCTCATCTCGCGCGCGATATTGACGTCGCGAGAGATTTACGTAGTTATCGTTTAAATAAAGTAGCGTTCCGGAAATAGCGGAGATCGGGATCTCCGTGTGTCTGCATTGAAACAATCCCTCCTCAAATATTTACATCCGCGGATGCGCAACGTTCCTTCCCCACCCGTCTCGTCCGCAATCTTGCTGCAGTAGCTGGCGCGTATCTTCGTGCGCCGCGGATTCGCGATTACGCGCGCCTCGCGGTGAAAGTCAATTACGCGCTCTAACACATCTTGCAGCCGCTAACCCGCGATTACGCCCGTAATCCGCATCGCTACGCATTAGCGTGTTGTATTGCAATGAATTCATACATTAAGGAGGATAATTTTCGCGCAGGGCCGTTTTACGCGGCGATATACATTGCGAGTGCCGCATTCTTATTAGAATATCCGAGATCTACAAAAAGATTCATATATTTCAAGTAATTTTTAAGTAATCTGCAAATTCGCAAGAAAAAAACGAAAAATTGATGTAAATCCTATTTCACCCCCCAAAAAAAGTATTTTACGTTCAAAGTCATTTTTTCTATAATCTCACATTCTAAACTTACTGTTTTTCAGCAAACACATTTCTCTTTCAATAAGTGAAAAATACTTTTTTCTCTTTTAAAGAGAACTCTTGTTTATACGAGTTTTCTCTTGATTTCAGAGAAATTCTTGAAGTCGTTATAAGAGTAAAATTTTTTAAGATTTAGGGGATTGCATGTAAATCAAAATTATTTGTTGGGGTGTTAATATGTCGTAATAAACAAAGTTCGGCATAATCGATCGCAATGTATATCAAATCCTGCATACTAATTTATAATAAATCGATTATAAATACGTTTGGATAGTCTACTGACGAAATAAGAAGCACTTATCAAGTAAAGTTGAATATAGAGTAGACCAAGGCGAATCGAATCAAAGTAAGAATTGAGATCTTTTTTATTACATTCATCAATATATCTAATCATGTAAAATACAAATAATTATTATTTGTATTTTACATGGTTAGATATATCGATGAATGTAACAAATACGATATCTTACTTTGATCCGATTCGCCTCGGTCTACCCTACTACGAAAACTCAGGGGGAATGAAGGTATCGTACGTGATGTATTCTATATGAATGAGGAGCTAGAAACGGCCCTGCCGTGCTCACCTTTTATCTCTTCCTCGCGATCTGCCTCGCGTAAGTGGGATACCTCGTATCGGGCGCACGTGCATCTCGCGCTTACCATTCATATGAGCCGCGCGTCGAAGCGGGAATGCAAGCGTGCTGCTCGGAGTCGAAACGGCGGAAAGCGGAGCCGCGTCGCGGCGCGGCGGCGCGGCGGCGCGGCGGCGCGTCAAGTGGGAGAGAGGCATTGTGCCGGCCGGAGTGCGGCCTTGGGATCTAATTATTCTGAACGACCGATATCTACGCCGTTTCCACGCGCCCCGCGTGGGAGTGCGCGCCGGCGGCGGTTGTACACGGCAGGAAATTAGATAAACGCGCGAGAGCGCCTCGTGGCCGATCGGCCGACGACTCCGGCGAGTCGCTTTTTCAGACAGATGGTACGCGCCTTTCGACAACAGCGAATTCCGAGCGCCCGAGCTGCGTCAGCTGGAGACGGAGAAGAAATATCGCCGCGCCGGCCTCGCGATGCGCGATAACGGTGTCGCAATTGCGAACGATTCGGGCTTGCATTTCAAGCGGAGCGCTGCATTATGTTGGAGGCCTTACAGAGTAACAGTGCCGCTGCCGAGTTCCACGATGCATGCTTCATACTAATTAACATGTTAAACTTGTTGAACGCGTGAAGCCTAGCCGAGCGATTCGTTAAACGCAACGCGACTCGCCAACAGCCAAGCGCCGGTAAACAAAGCAGAAATCGGTTTAACTAAAGCCGTATAATTGCCTGCCTTAATTTTTTCGCCCAATTTTAACGCGTTACGTGTTTGCTGATTAATTTACTAAATGATAAATGTTCTTGATAAAATGCTTCTTTTTTGGCGGTAGCTCGAGTGCCTAGAAAACTTAATGCTCTCTTTTCTGTCAACGCGCTTTATAAATTGAATTTTTGTTATCACAAATCGCCAAATGCTTTTACCACCAAATATAACCATTTTTCGAGCAATCTAATATTTGTTCCAACAGTTTCGATCGTAATAATCGTAAATTCACTTGGCGTTCTATATGGCGAAATTCTCTCTCTCTCTCTCTCTCTCTCTCTCTTTCTCTGTTCATAACGGAACTTTCTCATACTCGAAGTTCGCCCAGTCAGCGAACAGAATGTTGACCTGCGAATATTCGAACGGTTGCACCATCAATTGGCCACTTTGGTGCATCGCCAGCAGGACGTTTCGATTTCCCGCTTCTCATTGTATGACAAATATGCTAGAATGTCTTCTCCCTGGTCGTAAACTTATCACGCGATGATGCAAGCTGTTTGAAAATTGCTGGCAAACATTTCAGATATGTGCATGTCATGACGAGTCTGAAATCGATTTTTTTTTTAGCGAAAAATCCGCTCGATAATTTCCGAGTATTGATATGAGTGCAGGCTTGTTACGCAACTCGGCTAATTGAATGCAGTCTCGAAGAAGTTAAACGGTCAATACGCGCTACATGGTTTATCCTGTTACTCGTTAACGTCGCACGTAGCGCCGACGAGCGAGGGTTCTCCTGTTTTACCTTTCCCCGCGCGTTACGGGAGCCGAGTTTTACGTTGCTCCATTTCGCCTTAATTCCATTTAGCCGCTCTGCGTGTTGTGCGCCCGCCCGTCTTTCACGAGGGCGAGGTCGAGGCTGGGTGCCACCGTGGCCGTGGAAAAGGAACGGTCGTTACGGAAGGGCGGACGCGAGAGAGAGAGAGAGAGAGAGAGAGAGAGAGCTGGCGCAACATGAAACTAGATTTCGAGGTGGCAATGTCACCGCCGCTTGCTGCTGCTTACGCCATTAAATACGTTGATATTAAAAACTCGTAAACTTCCCTCGTAACGCGCGATTAAAAAAATTAATGACTTATTACGTTCTTTCATCTCGTAAGATAATTACGTAGTTCTTCTTTTACGATAAGCAGACTTTAATAATGGATAAAATGGATATGTTCCGCAGCTCAAACTTCGATCTGATTGTTATCGCATAAAGATGTTCATTAAACAGGTGATTGTTTTAATTGCCACATCAAGGAGTATTTATTGTACGATTGATACTCGTGCATTTCGAAAGATAATTACACACAGAAAAATATATATTACCTACGAGTAAATATACTTGTTCTAAATATTTAGTAAGTTTATATATCCACAAATATATCATAAAGTTATTATAAGTCATTACATTTAACATTACTTAAAACATATTCTTGTGACGAATATATCTTAAACTATTATTAAGAAAATATTTTTTGCTGAAGAAGATTATTACTTAAACAAAATAAAAAAAGAACAATTGATTTTCTCGTCTGTAGAATATTTTTCTGTCTGCACATAGTTTTTTTTTTCTTATAACAAGCAGACTTTAATAATGACAAAACGAATATATTCCACAGTTTAAGCTTGGAGTTTCAGTTTCTGGTCGTTCGCGCATAGCGATATTCATGAGACAGCTGATTGTTTTAATTGTCGCATCAAGGAGTATCTATTGTACAATTAGTACTCATGCATCTACTTGATAATACATCCCATTGTGATCTGCGAGAGGACGCGCGTCATTAAATGATCCGTACACAAATAGAGCGCGCAATGTTTGAAATTATTGTTGCGGTAAAGCGATTATTTAATAGCTGCAAAACTCGCGCGATCGGCTGTACTAATTCATTAGCTATGACAAGTGATTCGAGATCGTTATTATCGAGGTTACGCGGCCAGCGGCTTTCTGCCATTGCGAAGCCATGGTCATTTGTAATCCGTGACATTTGTATACCGAGTCGTTCGTTGCACCAAAGTTGCAGCGCTCTCGCCCGTCGCACGGAAATTCCGAGACCGTTTTATTCCACTTTGGCTACCCGCAATTTTCCAACGAGGGCCGCCAAATGAATGGAGCAACGACTTGGATCGCGCTGCGGTTACCTCATCCTCGTTTTCATCCATTTTCGTTAAATTAATTCGTTGGCGCACAATGTTGCGCTACAAAAACCTTATTACGTCACTGTCAACGTATATAGCAATTTTTCAAGATTCAACATTAAATATCTTGGCAATCGGAAATTACGCCGATCGAAGGCATCAATAAAACAATATATTAATCGAATTAATATCTGCAACATTATGTATTTAATTTTCGAGATAGAAAGATAAGTTTTGAATATTCTCTCAAAGAAATCGTCAGAATTTCCATGCTCATCATTCCTCGGAATGATTTTTCATTTTTAGAAACAAATGATCCATTAAATTCCCTGCAATCGTTACCGAAGGTGGTGGACGAGGAAACGCAACGTCGACACACGGCACTCGCGATCGTCTGGCTCTCTCAACCTCCTTTATTCATAACGGTACAGCTTGTTCCGGACGGCAGCAAGAAACTCCGCAGCTGCCGTTTCGTGCTCCGTCGTCGTCGAATCGCTTCTTCGTCGCTTCGATGCTCGCTGCCGCATCGCCGAGAAACGGGCAATCCGCGAGTCCTTGAGAATCTCCCACGCTGTTGTTCGGATTCCTCTTTCTTTCGCCTCGATTTTTGCCAAGTAGGTCGCAAACTGCAGACCTAATTATCCGTTCGCGCGATTCGCGGCTGAAAATATTTCCCGTTCATCGAATTTTTCTTGTTTATGAAGTTAAGTTTTTCGGACTAATCGCTGTGAATCGATGTAAATGTGCTGTCATTGTTGCTGCATTTCCATTTAAGAGAATTCCATTTATTCCTGAGATACCGACAAGTCGATAGGTCATCGCATTATAGAGAGTATGTCTCTGGCAAAAGTCTAGCAGAGGCTTAGCTATAGAAGAATTATAGCTACAATAATATCTTCAACGATAATTCTTCGAGGCACGTGCTTTCGTGCGCTGCCAAGTATCCGCGAGAACAGTCGTGGCAAAAATTCAGTGAATCGGCCTCTGTTTATCAATCCTTCTGATAAGGTCAACCGCTTGATGACAAGCATGCACAAGCTCGAGTAATGGTCCTGTTGTACGATGATGCCAAGTGGAACTTCTCCGTGTCTCTGTGTCTCTCTTCCCCCCCCTTCTTCTTCTCTCTCCTTCTCTCTCTTTTCTCTCTTTTTTTTTTGTGGAAATTCCCTTTAGGAATAAAAAAATCATAAGCGCCGCTTTTTCGTCACTTTCGGCGTTTTTAATTCCACGCTCGACTTTTGGACGTTTTTTTCGGAGCGTTTTTTCAGAGACAAAGCGCATGCTGCGCCTCTCGGCCATTCGCACGGATTTTTCCTCTTCTGCTCTTTGTAACATCACGATCGACATAACGTCGTTTTTCTTTTTTCTTCCGAGTCTTTTTTTTTATAAATCCCATGCGTTTCACGCAATTTTCCATCTTTCATCTGTTTTTTCGTAAAGATTAAACGCGCTTCGATGGAGTAGAATTGTTGCTTAAAGCAGATGAAGTTTTTATTTTTAACAATATTGCGCAATGTAACACGTTTTATAAATCGCCTGGAACTTTGATGAGATAAATGTTGATCAAAATAGTTGTTTTAATATTTTAGCGGTTTGGTCTGCTGAATGCGCCCTTTATAGAAACAATAAAAGAATGATACGTTGAATACGATTTCAATTAATGTGCAGAATGCCATAATGTCTCGAAGTGTTGGTGCTCTTAAAGAATTATATATAGCACAAGATATTTCTTAAATTAATAACCGTTTAATACAGGTTCTAAAACTTGAGGCTTATTGATGTGTCTCGTATATTTTTGATAAGTCTTCAATATGTGGAAAGCTACAAAGGAGGTTTACGGCATTTTGAAATAGCAATATCGCGACCGACCATCGCGTTTACACGCGCCATGCGAAATTCATATTATCACCGCAGTTGTAAACTGCGAGTAACCGAAAAACCGTGTGAATTCATTGCCGAAAGCGGAGTACCTCGAAATATCCCGAAAAATATTTCAGCGAAACGTGCAACACGTGCTACCTCGTTCGCTCGTGCGCTCCAACTTCCGGAATGTCCTTGCGCTACTTGGAGCTTTGACAAAGCTCCCGTTGGCACTCGATCGCGTTTAAATCCTCGTGTCGACAGCTAACGCGGTGTATTTCAGCGATCAAATGTGTTACGCGTATATCATGATGTGAGTTTTTTTTTTAAAGTATAAGGCGAAAAAATTATAATTTTATGAATAAATAAAAAATAAAAATATAGTAATTAATACATAAAAAAATTGATGATAATTAGTAATAAAAAGTTGACATACAGGATCACTATCTGCGAATCCATTATTGATAGAAATCGATATATCTTTATTGAAAAAGTGTTACACGCTTGGCATAGGAGCAAACTTACGTATTCCTTTTTTCTTTTTGCATTATCGCGAATTTACACTTGGATGAATTCACGGCCCGTTAAGAACCGTGAATGCAATTACTCTGTTGTATAGGCTTCTGGAACACATTGTTCTCCCCTTATTGGAGCGAATTCGTGGGCACGTTCGCGCGATTGGCAGGGGACGAGAAGCTCGTTAAACAAGCTGCACCGGACTGCATCGGAGCTACCAGCTATTACCCGAGAAGTGCTAACACGCGGACATAACGAGTTGCTAACTGTAGAGATTTATGGAGAAGCACACTATTGTTTTGGTGGTATATATCACGAAAGCTGTCGCTTTAGAAGGTCGGTGTGACTTCTCGAAAATGCGCCATAACACTGTCTCGAAAATCATTTATATATGTTTAGACGAATATATAAAGAAGTTTTTTTTTACAACGATATCATAAACTTAATCTTAAATCTGTATTACATTTGTGATAAAGATTTATAAGAATAACTAAAAAAATCATAAATGTGCGTGTACGTACGAAACAAAATTATATAAGAAAGATATATATGTATAAAAGAGCTTATGTAATAATGTTGTAAGACTTATTTTCCTTTTGTTAACACATGATAGATTCTAGACAAATTTTTTACAGCTCTTTCTCTTGCGCACATAACTTTAACACAAAGTTCGCACTTCGGGCACCCTCTTCAGGATGCTAGTTTGTCAAGAGGAATTCACATGTTCGCGCCGTTGGTAGGGGTCGATATCTCGTTAAACATTCCAAAGTTCTTTCAAAGAGAATGCACATACCACATATTTGCACATGCAAAGCACATGAATGCATCGACAGATTGAAAATTTACGAATTATTAAAATCGGTGTCGCCTCGCTTTCGAGAATTTCGAAAGAATCCATTCAGTCTGCACAGCGTCGAAATATAAATAAATTTATTCCGTTAAGTAAATTTCAACTAACGGCTATTTAAACAACTCCTTAATTTTCTTTGCGACTCACTGCTCCATTGCGAATCTCTGCATGATTTCGGCTTACGCGATGCAATTTTCGTGATTCCACATCATAAAAATGTAGAGAGACGTGTGCAAAATTGCTTTTCATGTTAAAAAGATACCGAGAGCTACGCTTTCCAAACACTATTCCCCGGATATTGCGTTCTCTTTTTTTTTGTTCAAGGATATTCCACGTGATTTCTCCAAAAGAGGCAATGAAGAGCCGAAGGTTTCGATACGGCGTATCGAGATAAGGTCGAATAGCAGTAGAGAAGAAAGACAGAGCCGATTCGTTTAGCGATAATTTCCCGAAAAGTCAGTACGGCTTGTCCTCCTTTCCTTACCTCTCTTTGCCGCCATCGTGAAATTCCAGAGGGGAATGGGAAATAATGCTTCCTCTTTCCGGCCTTCCTTATGACGCTTGCGGCTTACGCTGTGAGTTACGCTGCCGGTTATGTCTCGCAGCTCCTCTTTAGCTTCCTTGACCCCATTACGTCTTGCTGCTTGAATACTCAGTCGAGACGCTGTGTGCCTCGGAACATAATCATTCTTTGTTACATTACCCATCTTGTGTCACGAGCGATGTAATCGCGAAAAGTTACGAGATGTCGACAGATCCGGGAGTTATAAAGATCTTTGACATTGAACTACGAATCTTTTTTTTTTTAAATTGCAAAGACTAGAATGACCTAAATGAAATTATAATTTAGAAAGGACAAAGTTTGGTATACAGGTTCTCTCTCTCTCTCTCTCTCTCTCTCTCTCTATCTATCTATCTATCTATCCATCTATCTATCTATTTATCTATCTTTATTATTTTATTTAGGGTCGGTTTTTCCAACTTCTTGATAAGCTAACTAATAGTTAATCATATGTCTAAGCTTGTCTAATTTGAAGATAAAACAAAGACAGATATATTTAACTATTAGTTAGCTTATCAAGAAGTTGGAAAAACCGGCCCTTAATGATTTCGTCACATAGTTTAAATGAAAATCAAATATTAATATATAGCTAAATATTTATGTATTTAGCTATTATATTGTGAAAAATTTAATGAAAGACTTTGCTCTGTTTGGCATAAAAACATCTTATTACATTTTTCATTTACATCGAAACCCGGAAATAAAGAGATTAAATTCTCGATACCGAGACGAGAGTGAGACGTGTAAAATATAGCCCTCGAGAGAGAGAGAGGTTAAAGGCGCAGCGTTTTAAATCGGCTTAACGGGTCAATGAAGTCGGAAAGCACGAGTCGGAGAAACGAGGTCAAGGGATGAATCGGAAGGAAAAAGGGATCGCTGGCGAGTCGAGGGTGTATTTGTTCGAGGTATTTAATTCTGAAATAAATCTTTGTTTTTTTCTTCCATCCATCTCCTCCTTTTCTCTTTCGAGGGGAGAAGGGCAGTATTTGGGAAGGAATGGCTAACTATGTTGGGCGTCATAATTCCACTCGAAACGGCGAGAGCTGGCGTATTCTGGAATTTCGCAGACCCTCTCTCGTAAACGGAATCGGAAGTTATCGCGATAATACGTATACGTTACATCAGAATCGTAAACCTGCGAGCGAGTTGAATTACGCCCGTAAAATTTTTATCGGTTAGCGCGCAGTGAAGTAGCTGTATACTTTTTGTTTTCACAGTGTTTCGATAACTGTTATCAAATGTACAGGACATAACAGCATGATGTCGTTCCTTATAGTACATGTTAGTTAAGTATCGATTTTATCATTCTAAATCTCTATTAAAAAACTGAATAATAATATATAAAAAATAAATGATGGACCAATGGACAATCGATATCGGTATATAATTTAAGTAAAAACTTTAGGGATTCTTAAGATGAAATTTATCTATTTTTATTTATAATTTTTTTGTAAGATGGATAAAAAACGATTATTTATGGACAAATGTGGACAAACTGTGTGACACTCAAATGTCATATCAGTTTGGTAAAAATTCGCATTTCAGATTGACATAGATTAGCTGTTTGACTGAAGTGTAATTTAAGACAGCAAAAAATATGTACACGGGTAAATATACATACTGTTACTGACAGTGCTAAATATAGGCACGCCTATAACATTTAGACAGGTGTTCCATCTCGAGCGATGTCTCTATTCACGTCGTAGCAACCCGAGTCTATGTTTGATTTGGACGACCCTTATACAATATTTAGCTATTATATATTCACTATGTGACTAGAGGCTCGCATCTTCTCATGTACAATTCAGGATAATCAAATAAAATTGGGGATTTCGGTCGAAACGAGTGAAGCGCTTTAGATCGGGTTTCCAACTAATCGTTACGATTGAGACAAGTTCGCGACGTCGTGAGCGATTTCGTTAGTCTTGCCGGAGGCTAGGCGAAAGGTAGAGACGCGGTGTCGTGGCCGTCGTTTAAGCCGCGGCTTAACTCGGCTTAAGGCATTACTCTCCGTCTCTCTCTCCTTTTGCCTCGGCTTTCCTCTCCGTACTTCCGCCTCGTTCCGCCCTGCTGCGCGGCTTTTAATCGAGCGCCAGCGGATTATCTCGACATCGAATCTACGGTCAACCTGCAAACCACCAGCAAACTCTGGACCTCCGTGCGTCATTCTATCCGTACGACTCAGATGCCCCGTTTCACGAACTCCGCAATTCTGAGCGAAGCGCGTCCGATTTCTCCGCTTTGACACGACGATAATAAATAAATCCACGCGAGCGTGGTATCTTGGTGCGATAAAAACCGCAGAATCATTGAAAGGAAAGATCGATAATTTGTGGTCACAATATGCCATGCTTGTATCACTCTAATTAGCTCCGGGCTTGATCTTGTGATATAGAGATAGATAATTCTATCTGTTTGATAGTAATATTAATCAGAGAAACTGTAATTAGCATGCATTATAATCGATTGTAATATAATTTAAATTAATTAATATCGTACAATTAACATGCGCGCTCGGCGAATGTACGCTCATTATCGGGAGCCGCGCGTTAGATCAACCCAGCAAATGATATTCCCGTAGGAAAGCGCGCGCGATCGCGGATATCGTTGATGATCGATCATTTCCCGGCGCCAGCCGTGGTATATTTACAGAGACTGCTTACCGCCGCGCGTGCACACCACATAATTTCACCTCGGAAAGAAAAAGAGAGGGGAAAGAATGGGACGCCATTTGTCGCGGATCTTATCGGGCCGGGGCTCTTCGTTTTAAAGCGACTCGAGCGTAAATGCGGCCTCGGAACCACTGCCGGTCGAACCCCCGAAACGCTGCGTCGGGGCCACTGCTTTAGCACCGGATATTTATTACCCCACGCAGTGTAGCCTTATCGAGTGGTCTCGCCATGCTTGAAATCGTGAGAATTCCAGGCGAACCGTCCCTCCGCCGCCCGCGTGTACACATACACACGGCCATTCTCCATCCCCCCCCCCTCTTACACGTGCAGCGCACGAGCGGGATTACGTACGAGTGTGTGAGGCCGGTAACGGGACAGTATAATGGAGAACGGGACAGAATGGAACGAGACGAAGGGACGGGACAGGAGGTGAACGAGAAGTGGGGGAGGGGGAGGCCTTTGACTGGCGCGCGAAGGGGACCAGACCAGCAGCAGCCCCTCAGGTTGCTCGGCAAGGGTGCGCGATATTGATTCCCACCTAGCATTTACACCGAGCGTGGAGGCTCGGTGTTACATTCGCGACTCCTCTAGTCAATGGATATGATTCCGGCGCGCCGGGGGAAGTCCCGCTACTTTCCCCGAGTCGCCCGCGATAGTGTCCCGCGCGGATGATTAATTCGACTTGTTTTTAGTATGAACCGTATTATATTGCGGAACACGTGTTTGCCGCGAAGCCCTAAAACGCGCGCAATATTGTCCGGATTCTATAAAGGGTTACAAACTATAAATTATCGCATATATAGATGACACGACAACGAATTATATATAAGTTATATGAAAAAAAAAACATAAACTTTAAATAGACTTGAATTATGAGACGTCCATCGCAATTTTGCACACGTAGACACGTTAAAAATTAGGTAGACTGCATTAACAAAACTGTTTATATTATAAAAGAGCTGCGGTTCAGTTTATTCATGTTTTTGTGAATACTCGTTGAAGCTCGGATTCTTTAATTTTTTTATCAGTCAGCGATTTATGATAACGATACGTCGCTCGTGTTCGAGCGAGATTACGATTGTGCGTTGCTTCGAGTGTCACGGTTAAACGATACTTGAGTGGAACCCGATCTCGCATCGATATTCGCGATTATTCGTGCTGCGCTGTCTCGCCCGTCGCCGGTTATTTCGAACACGGTGGTGGAAGTTACGGTGGTGTTGGCGCGTGTCCCGGTACGTACGGCTTCCCGCGTTATATACGTTTACAGCTTTCCGATATCTAACTTCTACGCCCCTTTTTCCACATCTCAATGAGCCACGACGCTCGTGTACCACCGACATACACGCGCGCACACTCCGCCGCGCGCTTCTCTCTCCCTATCGACCAGCCCGGATCGATAGCGATCTATATTACAAGCGGCTGACTCCTCGAGTGGAAGACGACGGGGAGTCTTCGACGTTTCACCGATCGCTGAAGAGGCTATTTGCCTCGCGGTGATGGTGATGGTAATAACGGCGCGCAGTTCCGCGGCTCTATTATGATAACCGAAACTCCTGTCGGAACTACTCCTAAACGCGATACAGCCCACCCTCTCTCGCGAAAGTTATTCCTCTCTCTCTCCCCATACAAGAAGCGATTATCGGTTACGGTAAAAGCGGGAATACATTAAACGTCGAGACTTTTTTTTTCATGCTCGATAATAGAGATCGTCCGCGATAACGGCGGATTACTGTGCATCATCGGCCAGGTATATCCGAACTTGTATATACGCGGAGGATAGCTAATTTTGACCTCGTCGGAAATCGTGCGATCTGATTATATCGCCTTCTTTATCAATCTCTGATTTCGTCGGAGATGCATTCGCGCGTGTTTGGAATTTGAGAGTCTCTCTTGCTATCTTTGCCGTCCCTCGGCGGAATCTTATTTTTCACGAGATTAACAATGCGAGATGAAAGTCATTCGATCGAGACCGAAGACGGAGAAGGTGGGGGAAGTCTGCCTCTTGTAACAGACAAACACAAGACAATGAAGATTAATGCTGCGGCCTCACTTTCCTCTCCTGCCGGCCATTTCTCTGGTCGACGGTATCGTGTTAAACATTTCGGTAATCCCTAAGGAGACGAGTATCTCTTCGGACTTGACTTTGGAGAACTTCGCATTCTTATAACCCTGACCCTAAATTTGCCGTTAATGAATCTTCTCAGTGATTCAGTGTGAACGATGACTCTTTTCTCTCATTATCAATTCTGACTCTAAATAAAATGAATACGATACTATTGATGTTATAAGTTTAGTGAACTATAATCGATATGACTCGTAAATAATTTTTATAGATAAAAATAATTTTACGTAAATAAGCCATAAATTTTGACAATAATTTTGTATTGCAAGACAAGAATAATATAATTAATGTTAGCTGATTACTTACAAACACGGTCAAAATAATTCAGTATGAAAATCATAAAAATAGAATTATTTTGTATAAAGACAAGACACATGATTTGTCTTCAGAATTGATTAGATAAGATTAGTTTCGACCAAGTTACATACATTCTTTAGCTTCTGGCGCACATGTGACTATATAGACATTTAGGATTGCATTGTATATAAAAATTAATTGAATCCGAGTCTTTAATCGATAATTACTTTGTCATTGTAGATTAGCAGTTGGTGTGACATGGATGTGAGCTTCACGAACGTGTTAGAGGGGGCTCGCCAGTACTTCCAGGGACTGCCCGTACCGAGTACAGGTAGTGGCGCGGCCACGTCGGTGGATCACAATCTCCACGCGACATCCTCTACGAATCCCGCCTCGTCCACCTCGGCAACGACTCACGATCATGACGTGCCGTCGCAGCCGACTCAGTCAGCTCAGTCAGTCTCGACTTCCGCCAATAGCAGCAGCAATAGTAGCAACAGCAGCAGCAGCAGTAGCAATAGCGGTAGTAATGTCCAGGAGTCGAATCGTTACTCCGCCGACATCAGACCCTCATCGTCCGTGGAGAGCAGCAATGCTGCTGCCGGATCGAATTTCTGGAACCCGCATGTGGATCCGTACGCGCCGCAGCCGACCAGGGTCGAGGTCCCAGACACGAGGCCAGGCGACGAAGGCTCCGCCATGGAACCCAGCTCCTCTTCCTCAGGCACTGTCACTTTAACCGAGATGCAACCCTCAAATTATCAATCCTCGTCCTCCTCCGTTGTCGCGTCATCGTCGAACTTGTCGCAGAGGCCGCTGCCGATGTCGTCGTCGTCGTCATCGTTGTCGTTGACTTCGTCGTCCAGCGATCACAATCATCATCAATCTCACCTCTCGACGTCGAACTCATCGTCGCATTTGCATCAGATGCAACCGCCACATTCCCCCGGACCGGTATATCAGCAACTTAATAATGTCAGCAGGACGTCCTTCAATACGGCGGAAATGCTCGCCTCTTCCTCAGCGCACTCCACCTCTACCTATCAGACTGCCAGTAACGACAGGCAGTCGCAGCCGATCGTCGCGCAGAGGACCCAGTACTATCCGCGTTACCACCACCCAGACATCACGAAATGCGCACCGGCACCGTATTCGCAGAATTCGATTTATCAGTCCGCGAATGTAGCGCAGTCTTCGAGCATGGCTCAGCAACCGAGCACGAGACCGACGCCAGTGGAGCAAAATAATACTACGACGTCATCCAACGTCGTCACTCAAGGACATTGTCCGATGGAACAGCAACGAATACCTGGTACTTACGGCAGCAACATACCACACGCTCAAAATTCTCTCGGCGGATCCAACATGTACGGCACTTCGTCATCCTCTCAGAGTTACCGTTCCACGAGCCAGTATCAGCAGCAGGCCCATCGGCTGGTCGCTTCCGCTTCGAGTGTCAGCGACAGGTCGCACAGCTCGGACGGCTTGCACTCTTCCACCGCCGCCTGCTCGTCATCGTCGCAGGCAGTTAGCCCGCGTCAACCCGGACCAGGAAGCACCTCTTCCAATCACATTCCTTCGCAATCGCAGTCGCAGAATCTTCCGGGTCACATTCCTTCACCGCATCTGTTGCCGTCCGCCGCCACCTCGGTGCACTATCACCAGCAACAGCAGCATCAGCATCAGCAATCGTCGCCTCTGCAGCAGCAACAGCAGCATCCTAGTCGTATCAATGCGTCGCCGCACTCGCACGGTTCCTCGTATGGAGGCCGTGTAGTGCCGCTGCCACCGCACGGCGTCCCATCGTCGTCCTCCGCTGCCATGGCGACGAACCATTCGCAGCAACAGCAAATGCCACCACCCCCAAGCGGATATTATGCAGGAACGACGCCGTCGCCGCATCACGAGCCGTCACCGCGTCACGCCACGCCGTCGCCGCATCACGCGACTCCGTCGCCACAGCGGCAGTCGCCCCACGTGTCGAGCCTGCACAATCCGCACGCCTCCCCGTCGCCTCATCATACACCCTCGCCGCACAACAGCTTCCAGCCGCACTCGCCGACCTATCCGCCACCGCCGCCTCCACCGTTGCCATCGCAACAGCAGCAGCAGCAGCAACAACAGCAGCAACAACAGCAACAGCAGCAACAGTCGTCGGCTTCGTCGAGGTCGACATCACATTCGTACAATCTACCACCGGTCACTACCGGGCAGCATTATCCAACGAATTACGTGGCGGCGGTTCGTGACGCGGCAATGGGGTTGCCTTACGCACCGCCGCCACCGTCCCAGTCTTCATACCATTCCTTCCAGAAGAGTCCGCAACCCGAGTCTCAGGCGAGTAGCTACTACTCCCAGTCAAGTCGGTCTCACGGTCAGTCTTACAGTATGCAGCAGATGCTGGTGCCGCCGCAGACGGTATACCCCAGCACCTCCGGTAGCAACAATCTAAGCAACTACCAGCAAAATGTCAGCAAACACGCAACGTATAACGGCGCGGACGCCACGAAGAGAGGCCCGATTGATGTCACGGCGACACCTTACGGTACGCATCGGTCGTCCACGCAGAGGAGCGGCAATACGCATAACTTGCCGCCTATTGCCGCCCTTTCGTCCTATCATTCCAACAGACGAGAATCGCTGGGAAAATCGGCGCAGACGATAGCACGTCAACGAATGCATCCGACGAACGTGACGAGTAAAATCTCGTCTGTCGCAATGCCGCCGACACCTTCGTCTATGGCGATGCCCTCTCAGAGGCTCGCTGACTACCCGATGACTCCGGTCTCGGCTATGAATCACGCGATACCTGTAAACGGTAGGACAACTACTGTGACGAACATGACGTACGATTCGCGATACAGCGGCCAACAAAGCTACCCGTCGTCATCATATGCCACCACGATAGCGCCTAGTCATCCTGGTAACAACTCCACAAACAGCACCACGGTGACCACTATCAGTCATGGTGGTTCAGGTGGCGCGAGGTCTTCCGTTCCAACGATCCACATGTATCAGTCTTCCGACGAGCCGGATCGGTCAACGGGATCATCATCCTATCATCATCACCACCATCAAACATCGACGCGAATGACGACCGAGGGCTATGCCTACAAGGAATATCCTTACCAGAATGCAGCGTCGTCCGGTGGTAGTCAAGCGACTTCAGCAGTCACCATGGCGAGTTCTCCGTCATCGAGCAACGTAGTTCGGAAGAGGGAATCCCCTCTGGACTTGTCTGTGAAAACAGTCAAGACATCGGCAGATTCCACGGCGCAGGATGATCTCGAGACCATCAGCATCGACAAGCATGTCAGTAGCTCGAGCCTGAGTACGTCTAGGAATAATGTGACCAGGTCGATGCCACCTCCGGCTGTCATGCATCAATCGACACCGGCACAACCGTCATACCCGTCGTCGTACGACCATAGACCTTCGAGTAACAGCTCGAGGAGTTCCATGCCCGTGACCTGCGTCCGAGCATCGACGCCTCAAACGGTGTGCGCGCCCAAGGTCGACTTTCTACCGGACTTTACCTCGGCGCCATTACGTCATCAGTCGCATCATGAGAATCCCCTTCGCAGAAGTACCACGCAGCAGCTTTACGTTCCAGCCGCTCAACCTCTCTCGTCCCATCACACAAACACCTCTCCACTGCCTCATATGTCCACGTTCAAAAAGCGTCCACTGCCCACGTCGCCGTACGACGGCCTGACGATACCACCACCACCTTCGTCCTCTTCGTCGTCATCGACGTCCGCGTCTTCATCATACCTCCAGACGAATGATTCTGTCTCTTCGAGGTTCTCCAAGTACCACTCGATAATGGATCCAGCCCCACGATTCGGCCCGCCCACATTGCCCGCGCAGGATTATCCATCCGATTCGAGCAAATACTATTTGGCGGACAGTAGAACCAAATTTGATCAGCAATTTCCTCAGCGTGAACGGATGCCGTTCAAAAGAGCCGGAGAGGCGATTTACGGGATAGGGAGTCCCAGCAAACAGGCCAGGATGGCGTGGCGAGTACCAAGTAGCGAAAAGCAAATTATTGAACCGAAACTATTGACCACGGGTGCGCTGAACGAGCAGCAGAAACGGCAGGAGATGAACTTGTCGGTTTCTCTACCGAACGGAGCCCTGGCGACATCCGGCGCCCACGATCAGAGAGCCGACAGCGGCGGTTACTCGGCGCCGGAATCGTCCAGATATCAGTCGGTATACTGTGATAAAAGGACCTATCCGGAGTCCAAAGTCGTACGCAACTCGCCGTCGTCGTACAATCATCCGGTGATCTCGAAATCCGCGAGTGTACACCCGTTACCGCAACAAGTGAGCGGTGCGCAACTGACCTATCCGAGTTATCGCCAATCAATTCAGAAGACGATGTGTCCCCCGAGCGGGATGTCCGGTGGCCAGCCGATGGATCAACCTAGCAACACTGGTGCCGACAAGAGGGTGCTCAGCTTGCTGAGAAACAGCCTGGAAAACAAGCAGCAGAGGGATGATCAGCTTAACAGCCAGCAACCTATCTTGGTCAATCACAACCAGCAGAGTTTCCAGAATAAGGTAAGAAATTACAAGTTTTGCAATAACTTAAGAAAGAATTCAAATTTTGATTCAAGAATCTCAGGTTTAGATATTTTTGTTTATTGATAATTTATCATTGATCTTTGCACATAAAATCAAAGTCCGTTATAAAAGTCTAATGTGAATTGTCGTAAAAAATAAAAATATGCGATTCACTTAGTTATTTCTATCTATCTCCGTTTGATCTCCAGACGCTCGACGTCTGTTTGACGTTTCTGATAATTTCCGTGAAATTCCCTCAGGTCGTCGCGCCAGTAGAGCCTAAGAGCATCGGCAGGCACAATCTGTCACCGTTCACAGCGGCAAGCTTGCTCGAGCGTAACAGCAACACGCCGCCGCATTACAAGTTCCACGTTCCGCGAGCGGTAGACTCGATTACTCAGGAGGTGCCACGCAGCATGTACGCCTCGAGAGTGAATGCATCCGCCACGTTACCCGGCAAGGAAGCTTCCCTCGCGGGACCACGTGGCACCGAGAATCAAATACATCGTGACAAGGACGACGGCCTCGCCGCTATTTTAGCTGCGAAGATTAGGACAAAGGCGGAATTGAAACAAGTGCGTGGTTATCTCTACCTTACCTTAATTTGCTCGATTGCATTGATCAAGATTCTCACGATTTATACTTTTTATTTAGGTCGGGACCGGCCAACTCATAACGAAAGCCTCTTCCGTACTTCCTCAGGACGTGTCGTCGACGCCGAGAGGTAATTTAGCTTGTGGAAAAGACGCTAATAGTTAATAAATATTAATTTTCTATCGATTTAATCTGTTCATTCAAATTTGATAATTTGCATGATAATTGTGCTATTTATTCAATAGCATTCATGCTGAAAGATATCATCTTTGAGATTTGCATATAATTTTTATATTATGTTACACAGAAATCGATAGTGCAGCCTCGACATCGACGCCGCAGTCTGGCTCATCTGCGGGTAGCCCGCCGAAATTAACGCGCGAGAAAACAGTCTGTTTGCCGCCCAGAAGACGTTTGTTTTCGAGAACTGAAGAGGATAACATACCGGTAGCGGCGACTGTGCCCGTCGCTGCCCCGGTCGTGTCCACGGTCCCGGCCAGAGCGAGCGGATGCAGAAGCTCTTCCGAAACGTCGATCTTTGACTTCCGGGAGAGCGACTCCGAAGGCGAAATGCCAGTTCTCGAGCGACAAACTTTGGAAGAAATGAGAAGAGACAGGAAACAGTTGTCCAAAGTACAACCCCCGATACCCCTCAATGATGCTGTGTGTATGAACATGGCATCCTCAACGGATCTCGTGAAGATAGAGTTAAAGGTATAGTGAAAACGTATAATGTAAAACCAAATAAAAAGATATTTAAGATGGAGAAGAATAAAAATGAATTATTCAACTTATGTAACTGAAATACAAAAACGGAAAGTTTTAGTTAGTGACAATTGATTTCATTTATGTTAATATCGTCAATTATCCTTTCTTTTCTATGAATAATTTTTTTTTATACTTGAAAAGAATTTTTATAATACAATATACATGTATTTTTGCTAATCTTTCTGTTTAAAAAAAATTTTTGTTACTATCCGCATTATAATTATTTTATAAATTATTTTATAAATTCTTGTTTGCAGGAAAACGATAAAATCAACGATATGGATCCATTTTGGAGTAACACATGTGATAAGTTTATGGAGCAATTACGCGCAGGCGATGGTGTGAAGAAACGAGGGCGCAGAAAGAAAGTAGACAATATCGCAACATCAAAACTCGAAGACGCAACTAATGATAGCGATAGAGAATCGGATACAAATGCATCGCAATCTCGAATCAAGCCCGAAGACATCAAGAAGGAGATACCGGATCCGAATAGTAAGGAAGATAATAAAAATTCGGTCTTCAAAGACATTAAGATCAAGTTGGAGCCCGGACTGGAAAAAGAAGACGATAAACACTCAAGCGACGATTCAGACGAAGTGCCGTTAATTAAAAGAAAAAAGCAAGAAATAAAAAAGGAAGATAGTGATTGTGATGAGGAAGCGATATGCCGAAGAAGACGGATCCGTCGCGGTGGCAGGATCAAACTTGAGTCCTCTAGTGGTAGCGAGTCCTCGAGCGAGGACAGCGACGTCAGCGATACCGAATTCGGCCATAGTTCCTCAGTGGCTGATAGACTTCGTGCTAGGAAACGGACTATAGTTAACACATCCGAAGGTATGAAACTTCGTTCGAGGGACACTACGCCTCATAAGGCAAAAACGGAAAAGGAATCGAAATTGTCGCCCCCCAAAAGTGGAATGTCCCAAAAAGCGAAACTGAAACCGTTGTTCGGTGACGGTAGTGATTTCAGACCCGGTTGGGAAGAGGAAGTTTATGTATACAAAAAATCTCTAAGAATGCCACCCAGGTTGATAACAGTGTCAAAACCATCGCGCTTTCATCGACTGTCCACATCGTTGCCCGACTTAGATCCCGGTTCACCGGCATTGTCCGTCTCGATGGACAGTTCCGACGTATGTCTCGGCCGTAATAAGAGAGATAGCGACATGGAGTCCAATTACAGTTTCATGGGACTCGGCAGTAAGATTGATGACGAAGAGGCGACTTCGTCGACGACAATTTCCTGCCCTCCGAAAGCTATGATGAAACATTTCCGATCAGAGAACAATTCTATTGTCGATGTTCTCGCACAGAAGGTCGGAAGTGGCGGCAGTCAGAAGGATTCGAAAAAGAAGCAAAATCTGAAAAGTAATAAGAGCAGTAGCATTAATAAGAGCAATAATGAGCCGGAACTGTTACCAACACCAGGTCTTGCACCACTTTTATCGTCCGAAACATCGAAGAGCTCTAAAAACAAGATTGCATTAAAAAATAATAGAAACCCGATTAAAGTTACGAACTCCGTCCTCCTCGGTTATTTCCGCAAAGAGACGGTCAATAATTTCCGTGACGCATTCAAAAACAATCACACGTTGCCCAACAAATTCTCCACTTTGGTATTGAAGAGCAGAACAAGAATGGAGACGAAAGTCTTGAAGAAAGAAACGACTATTCGTGAAGTATTCGGTGAGGATAGACCCGCATCAGCCCCGCCGATGCAAAATCACGATGACACATCACAGGATGACGATTCGCAGAATGAAACGCCGGAGAATGCATTAGGCAAAGTACGAACGTTGAAGCAAAAAGTGGTGTCCCGTTTGAGGAATGCTGGTATACTACGAAGTCACAAGGCGATTGTGAACTCGAAACGTCGTCTATTAACTGCCGAGAGGCGAAAGGATCTACTCAAGTCGCTTGCTAATAAGAAATTACGTCGTATCAATACTGAGACAGAGCAAGAAGAGACGAACGATGCCAGAGAGGAGGAAAATAACGAGTTGGAGGATGACAAGAACGATTCGGAGCTTCGTAACAAAAAGAAGTTGAAGCTTCGACCTGGCCGACGGAAATTCCGTTCTGGATTCGATTATATCCGTAAGAAGAAGAAGCCACTAAAGAAAGATGAGGCATTGCCGAAAGAAAGGAAGAGAGTATGTATATAGATTTCAATGTATATTTGTTGTCTGATTGTGTCTCCTCCTTCCCCCAGTTTGCTTTAATCTCTTTAACCCTTATGTGCACACCCAACTTTTACCACGTTGTTACACACCCAGGGTACCCGGGTTTTTCTTAATTCCTGAGTTTACATGTGAACGGAATCGTTTGGAATAAATTAATTTTATTAAATAAACATCAATAGAAACTATTTAAGCCATTTACGAGTCCCCTAGCCTGCTACAGCTTCCATGAAAAAACATAGAAGTAGGGTCTCCGAGGTAGCGCGCGATCAGTTTTGACCT
>VBVR01002035.1:0-25439 GCA_011638315.1 Tetramorium parvispinum
CTACAGGCTAACCCGCCCATTATAATGATCAGAGTCACGAAATACAACGAATCGAATTCCCTCAGGCGGAAACGGATTTTAATTAAAAATTTTCCTGAACCTCGCGTGGATCCCAGCTGGAAGCGTTGAACGTCCTTCGAGAATTTTTATGAAATAGATTTTAATAAATTGATTGGTCATAAAAGCGCGCATAGTTAGCTTTTTCTCGTATTATATGTATATTATACATCGTGCAAGACTTTATGAATGAATATATCTTGAGGCGCCTCAATTTATAAAATGTGTAGTTTCGGTATAATAATAATTTTTATACAAAAGCCGTCGGCAACTCTTTCTAAAATAATTAATACGTTTGAGGCAATTATTAAAATACTCTGTATTTCCTGAAATGTTACAATAATATTTAAATTAATGTATTCCTCTCTCAGAGATGAAGTTAATTAAATATAGTTTTTGAAATTCATAAATTTCTACGTCCTAAGCAAAATAGACTATTATTTCCAGCAAGAAGAGAAATTTTGTATCGTTTTACGAGAGAGAGAGAGAGAGAGAGAGAGAGAGAGAGAGAAAGAAAGACGTTGCACCGCATTGGGTGGACGATCTGTTTTCCCGACGGTTCGTCGAACCGTTCTCTTTTTCTTCATCCTTCCGTCCATTCGGTATTTTTTACAGGGGTTGACAGTTCATACGCTGTACGTGACATCACCACGGAATATACGTTATCCGGCGTGGCGAGCGAATGTGATAGCGTAGTGAAAAGCTAGCGCACCTTTTACCGACCGGCGGGCTCAAAAAAGTTTATTATTCGTTAGCGATCCTGATGACCTCCCGGACAAATCCAGGATGTGCGACTCGCTTACGGAGCGAGCGAGCGAAAATTCACAAACGTGCGTTGACCTACTTGTCGCGGCCTGGTCGATGAAATTCGATTCTACGATCGCGCGTCGAGGCTTTCGACGCTCGCTCCACACGTCGACGCGCATTAATCGAATCTAACAGCGGCAGCAGAAAATATGGCGATGTAAAACTACACTCACGACTGCGTCAGTGGAAGATTGATGGAGTTGCGTTTCCATGTGAATCAATCTCTATTCGAAATCGATTCGGCTCGGAAGTATTTGGCCGGTGAAGAATAAGATCGGATATACACATATGTAACATCGTGAGCGTCGTAAAAGGAATGTGGCACGACGATTATCCGCGAACCCTCGACATTATTTACAGGAGAAAGCAAAATCTCGGATTAAACATACTGGAATACAATAAAAATATTTAAAAAATATATTTTTCTCTTTAATATATTTAAAGAATATATTTCTCTTTAATAATTATAATATGCAATCTTTAATTCCACGTAAGAAACTATGCAGCATTCTCTTTGAATCTAATTGGATCTAAATAGACTTCAGTTGACGATCAGAGGATACGTTGTCACCCACGGGGGGCTCGTTTCATCGCCATGAAATATTTACGAAGCGCGAACAGGTGTGTGCGTAGCGACGACACGCAGCGCGAAATGTATAACACTCGGATGTGTAACCTAGATGACCATACGTAGAGGAGACGGAGAACAAAGCTTCCGGCGCGCACGGACGTCGTCTATTATTTGCGATATAAAGTGCAATATTATCGAACAACCGTGTCTGCCGGCCGTGAATCCATTCGCCGCGCCGGCGTTTCCCATATATTTCAGCGTATTTTTCTTTCACCGTGTCGATGCTGCGCCTGTCCCCTTCCGCGCAACCCCCGAATAAATGACCGTGATATACATGGCTTCTATAAATAGAAGCGAACGGCTTGGATGCGAGCGATCCCCGGAATTATGATCGATACGCCTCTGATATATGTTTCTGACCATAAATGTCTTACATGCACGACCGTAAAGAAGAAAAGAGACAATTGTTGTGCGCACGCGAAGCGTGTCGTCGCGTCTGTCGCTGTAAAACCGTTAACGACAGGCGAGAAACGAAGAGATACTTTCGTACGTGACCAAATTCCGCCGTCTCCGAGATCGATAATCTCGATTGGCGACTTTGCATTTACGTTTTCTTAAAAATGGGGTAAAAATTTTAAACGTCACGGCACGTAACGTTAGGTCGTTATTTTAAGTCTTTTTGCTGACCTGGCCGACAGTTGAAATTTTTAACGGACAGTTCTCGTCTTCTGAGCACGTTGGTTTATATGGTTCTTGTATCTTTTATTCCAGAGCTATAAATTTTCGATAAGCGTTTCCGCGTGTTCGCGAGTCCTCCTCTGTTTCACTGCGATCCAACACGCGTGACAACTTCGCACAAAGTAAAGCAAGTTCGCTGGTTCATTTTTTATTAGATATGTCGAGTTCACTTTAAAACTAGTGTCCCAAAAGTAAATGATACTGAGTACATGTACAGAGGATATGTACAGAGGATGTATATGTTATACTGGTGCGCGATTATTAAATTCCAAACGGTATAAGAGTTATGAAATTCTGAAATTCTATTTTGTAATGATGTGTTCTGGGCTTGATGGTAAACGTATCGGTAGTATATTAATGTCAAGCGCATTCCTGATGGTGAAATTATGTGACAAGTATTTTGATTTTCCGCGTGAGCACATTAACACTGAGGCGGATAATACGTTGTATACCCGAGATAAAATATCTGGGCGAGACATTTCACGCCGCGCCACGTAAATGTATCCAATATTCGCGATATTTATCGATTCGAATTTTATTCTGATTTATGATCCGTGAGTAACTGTCGATTTGAAGATACGCGGAATCGTCACGAATCAATAAACTGGGTTATGGCTACTCGCATCTTGCCACGGATATCGCATAGTATAATTTGCACACTAATATTTGAAAGATAATTCTTAGAATTGACCTATAATCATATGATTATGTTGTTCATGTACCGAGCAGTTGACGCACATTAATATGGTAATACGATTAGAATGTCTATAATTTCATTGGTAATTAATCATCGCGTCATATTGTGCAATTAGTAATAATTTACATGAAACAATATTAGAAGCAAAAAATATTGAATACATTATTGGTATTGTAAATATCCAGTTTTTTGTTTTTCTTTTTATTACGCAGCACAAGACGCTCTTAAATATTAATATAAAAAATTATTTTAACGGGAATGTAAATGAACTAGTGGAATAAATGAACTAATGTTTTGTTGTCGTATCAATTGTAATTTAACATCATTAAAAGCGAAATATTAAAATCAATCTGAAAATTATAAATAATATATGTTATCCAAACATATATTACTTACCAGGATATAATACGATTCCGAGGCTCAAGGATATTCCAATAATTCACAGTACAGCCGGAATCAATATTTGCATCATAATAATGCATGAAAGCGCGACCGATTCGAATCTCGATAAATCCATGTTCCCTTTTCTTTCTCATTATCAAAGTGTTAGTATCCATCGGATAAATCAACAGACAGCGCCAGCGGAAATTATCAACTGGTCAACTGGTGAAACAAGAAACTAAGAGAAAAATATAGTTACTTTTAGCCTCAACCACAATTTTCGAATATTTCTAACGATAATTATGGTTAACATAACGATGTGTATAGTTAAGTTAATTATATTTCGTGTTAGAAATATTCGAAAATTATGGTTGAGGCCAAAAATAACTATATGTTTCTCTCAGTGTAGCTCGGTATCTTACTCCGCGTTTGAATGAGTAATTCGTACAAATTTATCGTGTCGTTGCTCACTATGTAATTTTTGAAAAAAAAAAAAAGTTCTTACATCTACGTTTCCTACGGGCTGATTTCTCGCATTTACGCACCACCATGGATCACTGTCAGTGACGAGCGTTGCGTACTCACTTGTGCGAATCTCCGGCTTGGACGGACACGCTCTCACGGCGAGTATCCACCACGGGGATCACCACGATCAATGAATTAGATCGGTTGCGTTATCGATCAATCGTCGGCAAACCGTCTGCGACTCACTACGCTCTCGCGCGTGACTCAAAAGTGCGCGGTGCAGATCCGATCCGATCCGAACCGATCGTGAGAGGATCGCCAGCCGCTACGTTTTACTGCCTCACATTTACTACTACGCGGGACTAGCACATACTGGCTGACCGTCGGCCTGGCGAGAAGAAGGCCTTCTCTTTCTCTCACTCTTTCGCGGGGTTTCCACCATAAGACCGAACTGGAGTTCCCCTTCTCGCCCCGAGCGCGCGCGCGACAATTCAGTGGAAGAAAGTAGGCTTCGCCTGACCCGTCTTATTCCGTGAATCGACTTCACTATTACTCGCTACGAAAAAAAAGACCCCGCCGATCGTGCGCCGACGTGCTTTCCACCTCGTGGAAAGTTTACGCGTGATGTTAAACTGCGCGCCGGGAAACACGATCTCGCGTCCACGCGTGCGTTACGCGGAACCATCTAAATTTAAACATCCACGCAAAGATCGCCGCGCGGCACCGCTCTCCACGACTCTGAACTCGCCAATTCCTCGTCGACAACGAGAACTATGTGCAACCTCGTTAATTTGCAGCAATTAATGCTAACTAATTCCGCGGCGTACCATTTTTGTAACGGATTAAGACATGCTGATTTCGTTCGGTGCACATTGCGATCTCGATCTTCTGTGTTCAGTTTCTTTCGGCGCATTATAGCATTTAATCGGGTTATCGGGAGAAAGCAAAATTTTCGAAAAGGCGATCATTATTTCTTAATTAGAAGTAAATAAAATATAGGAAATAGAAAACAATAAGAAATTAATTTCTTCATCTCTTCTTTCTTTTTAGTCAATTATTTATTTTTCATATTTTTGTGCTTTTTTACTTTAATGAGAAGAGATTGCAATAAAATGTGGACGATATATTTCAATTAGTATGTATTCTATTTATTCTATATTAGCGGTATATTCTATCTCTCTGTGTGTATCATATTTTATTATGAAACAAATTTATCGTCATGTTAATGCCGCTCAGGTATTCTCTAAATTAACAGTGAAGTTACTTCAAAACTGGACTGCATAGACATATCGGATTTGCCAAAGTTACTGTCGTTACACGCTGCACCGGCTACAATTATTTTGATATAATTCCGCAAAGCGGAAGGGACACTGAATATTCTGCAGAAATTTCAGCAAGATAACTTGGAAACCGACCGCGGTTAATTTGCTCTTTTACCATTGCAAAATTTATAACCGCGTACCGGCATGTCGGGAATTTTCATCTTCGAATTAGTTGAATCTTGCATCAAAGAGATTCCTCTTTCTTCTAACGTATGTCGCGTCAACTTCAGATAACATGCGAGAGTAACGTGTGACTTTTGTGCAAACGACAAAGGAGACGCGGGGGAATCGTAGAGGAAAACCGTTGGAGATTAACGCGTGTAATAAAAAAGGAGGAGCGTAATAAAAAAAAAGGCGAACGGAGGCGCGGACAGAAACTGCGAAAGTTTGATTCTCTTCCGCGAGTAGCGATCCCTAGCGAATATATATATATATATATATATATATATGTCACAAGATAATTATCGTAAATCAAACTGCAAGGTGTGCTGGTGTGGACGCGGATATTGCCGCGGAAAGTCGTAGAGAAGACTCTTCCGTCGCTCATAAACCGTTCGTAACGGCGCGGCGCGCAGGTTCCCGAGTGTTGCAAAGATAGTGGATAAGGAAGACAACGGGGTAAACTCGTATTCGGCAAACGATCATGTAACCAATGTACGCTACTCGCATTGTTAGCGCGTCCGCTATCGGAGTCGGTCGGCTTTTGAGCAACAATAGTAGGTTAATTAACGTGGTCTCCCGTGAAATTCATGTAATAAGCAGGCTCGTTCTTGTCCGTGCATGAAGCGGTGAGGTAATAGAAGATGGATATCATAGGCGAGCCTGGGATCCGCATTTTCTCGCGGATGCGTTCATTAAAATTCGGCGCCATTCGCGCAATCGCGAGATGTACGGTGTCTGTAATTTCGTGCATAATGCAAAGTATGATGCAAAGTAAACATCTTGGAAAAAATTAATTTCTGAATGATATTTTTTAATAAAAAGTACGATGGGAAAATATTTTCTCTTTACGTCTACAACATCGCGGATGTTGTTGCGAACGACATTTCGCGATATTGATTTTATAAAGATTTTTTGTGAATGAAAAAGAAATTCTAGACATAACATTTACAATAATGTAGCTTTTCGTCTTTAATTTTTCGATTTACGAATAAAATGAAGCTGATGAAAATGCGAGTTTTTAAGGCACGCAGACACAGAGTCCCGTAATTTCTTTCATCTTATTGTTAGATGCAATTTTATGTAGAAAATTAAATGAATTGTGCGCGTTCTTCAACTCGAGAGCGTCTCGCAATTTACGCGTTTCTTCTCAAAAGAATAATAACGTAAAAGCAGCGCGTCTCGTCTTCGACGTCGTGTATGCAGTGCCGCAAATGGCAGGCACTTTATAATCATTATCGTGAAATTCGATTCTTGGCCGAGCGACGACGTGTTAGCCGGAGAGCGTCTACGATCTCGTCCTGCGAGCGAGAGGACAGACAGTCGTGGTAGGGAGGAAGGACAGATTGCATAGATCGAGAGATGCGAAAAGGGGGGCACGTGTGTGTTATGACATAATTGGTTAAGAAAGTTCGGAATGCGAATGCGCGCAGACACGCGCGTACAGACATGCACACACTCACACATCTGCAGCTCGTAGAAGTAGTCCGTGCCGTGCTATAATCGGCATCTGCCTTTTTGCTCCCTTTTAGACGAGAGAAGCAGGTATATAATTGTATCATTTCCCAGAGCGCTATAACGTCAGCACCTCGTCCTCTGTATTTTTACGATGCCAGTGACCTTCCCCTACTTCCCCGAGTGCAGTCAAGCGATTTCTTATCTTTCCGCTCTCCTGAAGGAAACGGCGACGTCCGAAACTTTATTTACAAATCGCAAAGAGAAAGAATATATTGCAAATACTGTATAACCATCGAGATCATTTTTTTTCCCCCACAGAAAGATCCTTTAATTTATGATATCAGAAAGAATGGTCGCTACAGCTCGCAACATCGTCCACGATGCCAGAAATAAAAGAGGCGAATTACTTTTGTACTTTTTACGAAATAAATATCATTTCGAAGTTAGCTTTCTCTGAGAGTTTTAATTCCGGTATGTGGAATTATTTTCATATCAAGTCTTCAAATGCCGACAACAGGTATAACGAGACTTAAAGACTCGCGCGATATTTTACAGTTTCCGTAATTTTCCTTTTCCCCTGGTCATGATTACTATTAGTGAACGCATCATTTAAGACCCATATAGCTCTCCCCGGAGAAAATGTTTACGAATTACCTACTCGTAGAAAAAAAATCACCTAAACTACGATGTCTTTATCGAGTATCCTATTGCCGCTCGTTTTAGCCGTGGAATTAACGTAGCGTAATCTCTCATCAGATTTCATCCACTGCCCACAATCTCGTTTCATTGGGCAACACCGACATACGTGATTATCCGGTAAAACGCGTTCATTTTCGTTTCCGGTTCAAGTCGACTGGTTCGCAGGCTCGTTTCGTGGCACGCGTGAAACGGGGCTCGCTGGGGGAAAGGGCAGAACCGGCCGCCGAACTATGTATTCCACGGGCCGCTGCGCCCCATAACCGGCCCCGACCGCCGCGGCGCGCCGGCCGGCCGTCGCGGCGTCGTAACCACCGTTTCGTGCGCCAAAGTGCACGGTTGCGGTGCGAAATAATTAACCGTCGGCTTACAGTGTTACAGTGCCGATCTGCTGCGGCGTGAACTCGCGGCTCGCCGGCGAATGATTCGCTCGTAAATCGGCTATCCCGTTCGAGCGCGCCGCGATTTTCACTTAGGAGAGTGTATTACGAATTATGAGTCGATTTCGTGTCATGATCGCCGGGGGAAAAAAAAAGAAATAAGCGTGCAATAATTCACCGCCACGGTTTCGCGCGCGCCGAACGAGACCCGATTTACCGCCGTATTTTTATAGTCTTAACTTTGTATTTTTATTGCCTTCTATTACTTTTGAATCTCGCTTCAAGGACGTATTGGGTACTTAGAATGTAGGTCGATATTTCGAGCCGCGAACAGTTTAATTATTATCTTTTGTCATAACATGATTGAAATTTATGTATTACTTATCAGAGAAGTTTAATTGTTCATTTGAAATTTGATATCATTTTCGATTCCAATTAAAACAGAGGTAATTAACATTAACATATACTCCCAGGTAGAACAAAAATTATAATGACATCATATTGACATCAAAATAATGCTAATGCAATGATAAAATGACATAATAATATTTTAGAATCGTTTTGATATCATTTTGATATCTTTGTAATTTCTTGTTCTACCTGAACTTGTTTGAAATATGTCTTTTTAGCATGCATGATATATAACGTCATGAATATTAAATTGATTCTTAACATCTACGGAGATATATCATGTCTTAAAACTGGTCTTTCACTGAAACGCTATAAATATGTACGAGGCTTACATTCAGGTTAAAACAACTTAACACCATTTATCTAACCATTTATCTAACCATTTATCTAACCAATCTGCACATTGACTCATCCCATCTTTCTTATCTTACCGATATGAATTAGAATTAAATATTCTGTCGAAGATAAGTTCTTCAATAAAAAAGAATTGAGAGAAAATAACACTGTATCTGTTTATTTAAGCACTGTCATTAAATCTTGTAAAAAAATCAGCTATTCCGAACTAAAAGCTGAAGAAATGCACATAAAATTATTATAGTGAAAAGTGGATGTGGAACGGAAAATAATTATGTTAATTACTCAGTGGAAGTAGTTAACTGTCATTTATGCAACTTTTTACAATTTAAAAACACATTTTAATTGTAAACGAGAAATTACAGTCTGCAGAGGCTACGAAAAGCGCTTGTGAAACGTATTCGTTACAGGATACATCCCCAAGTTTCGGGTTAACTGTTGCAAATACTCGCGAAAAGCGTGTCACTTTGGAATAAAAGCTTGGATGTCCAACGCGTCAATGATCACGACGGACAAATTGACACCAACTCGTGGTCCGGATATTCACACACAAGCTTTCCGCCTTTCTCTCGTGATATCGAATTGTCAAAGCGCTCAGCGTAACTTGTAGAGTCAAGTTTGATTTTAAAAATATTCGCTCGCATTCGAGCTATTCTTACTGACATGAAAACGTTTGCTACTTTACAAAAGAACTGGATATACGTTACTATTAACGATTATTGAACCGCGAAAAATTAAACCTAGGTATCAGGATTACGTTTTGAAAAAATTGATTCTCGTGATCCATTTATGGAACCATATATAATGTTATATTACAAAATATTGATTTTAGCTGAATTTATTAATTAATTGTAAATATGAGAATCTAAACTCGTTATTTTCTTTTTTTTTTTTAAGAAAAGATATTGCCATATTAAGCCGTACAAATTCCAGTTGCGAATTATTTTAGAGTTTTTCGGCCGTCCTTCTTAAGGAAAGCTTTCTGGAGGAAAACTTTATTGAATTGTACGTTATGAACTGAAGTTTCATATGCCGAGACTACTGCATTTTCTTAAAATTTTTTCATAGTTAAGTTAGTTAATATATTCTTATGTTGTCATGAACATATAATTCTATGAACGCATGTTTAAGTTTTTAAATAAAGAAGCAATTATCTAAAAAGAGAATAAATTTTAAATTTATTATTTCAATGGAGATTTCTTATATTTTCTTCCAAAACATGGAATAATATTATCTTAATTTTTAGCTATACCTCTTAATAAATATAAAATCTTGTTTTTTAATTAGCATTAATCTAAATTAAATTTTAGCATGTCTAAAAATTGTAAATATCAGAATAATTTTGCTTTACTTGGGAAAAATTATGAGAACTTAATTACGCAGCTAGTACGATATGCAAGATTACGTTAAACTCTAAGAAAGAAATAAAAAATAAAATGATCTATTTCAAACGCAAAGATATGCAAAAAGGAAAAAATACTTCCAACGTTAATTTATTTATTAAATGCGTAAAAAGTAATGCGCTTTAAGAAAATATTCCCACAAGTTAATGATCATTCTTTACGACTCATTAAGTCTGAAAATTTCCCATTTTCCACCAAGAAACTCGGTAGCGAGAACAAACCGAGCGCCATCGCGCCATCCCCATCTATTGATCGTTCACCGCCGGTTCAACATGGCACCGGGGTGATACTCGCGTTCAGTTCGATCCTCGTTGCTTCCTAGAAGGTCCAGGATTTCTCGCGAAAACCTTTACATTTCTCGAGCATCCGTGCCAGAAGAGTAAGCACCGAGAAAGTAAGTCGGCTATATAGTTAAGCGGATTTCTTCTTAACGAGTAATACGTGTGGAATGTTGACGCAGGTTATGGGAAACACCCTCGCTCGGGGGTAGGTTTACGATGCTGAGGACAGCAACGTTGACACTAATCCGGCTCGGTGTTCCCATTTCTGAGGTAGCCAATTAAGAGCTATCTCAAGGTTCGTTTTTACACCGCTTGAATCCGCTAATTAGCCTATTATTTAATTTAATTAATAATTTATTTTGTGACAAAATAACCAACGCATGTGCTATAATTTATTTATTTAAATATTTATAAGACGGAGAAGTGAAAGCGATTTATTTTTAGTGTTATCGTTAAATTTCTTTCCATTTACAAAATAATAATTGAAGTAATTTCAAGTTAATATTGTAGTTACCATTGGTAAATACTGCCGTAGGAGCTTCTCAGCCAATTTCACCAAGTTTACGAGGAGAGCTACCCCTGCAAAACCAAACGGCGTTTCCAAAACACGGCGCAACCGGAAATGCTCACCGCTATTCCGCTACAAGGAGATCTATTTATTCGATCAGGTGCGGTATATACGGAATACCAATTCTCTTAATTGCGTTCGTAGACTATGTCGCTCTGTATACATGGTACCTACCTGGATATACTATTTCACTTACGCGGACGGCACGATGACGAATAAACACGACACGTTTCAGTTGAAGGAGGATGAGATCGACGTGAGATTAAATTAAATGCCTTCAAGGATTGTTTCATGCGGTCGAAACAAGTCACCGCGAAAATAAAAGCAACATTTGCGAGAACAGGCGCAAGGAGAAAAATTGCGACATAAACGATTAACGAAATAAGCAAGTTACTGATGTACATTTTGAAATAATCGTCATACAACAAATCGCTCGCGCTGCTGCAATAATAATTTATCGTTTTAAGCTTGTTACTGAAATTTGGCCTCGGAAGGGTTAAACTGATGATACGGCATGAGAGCTGCATGGTATGAATAATGGAATGCGTGTAGAAGCATAAAAACAGAAATAAAGGAGCATCGTAAAAAATAAATTAAAAAATGCATACCATATTATTCCAGAGACAAAAATACAAGGTATTAAATATTCTTTTAATATTCTTTCTAAAAAAACCTTTTTCTACTTTTGTACGTTAATTATTTATGATATAACAATATTGATACTGTACAAAAGAATTTAATAAATGGTTTAAAGATAATAACATTTTTAACAATACAAATTTATTCTATACATCCTACTATAATATATATGTTATCCGAATAATTTTTATGTATAGTAAAGATAAGAAATAATAGTATTTTAATATTATTATAAATTTGGTGTTACAAGTATACAACTTTATCTTTTTCAAAACACAGAACACAAATTCTTATAGAATCAACTTACGTCTATTTAAAAAATAGAAAGTCTGATATTCCAGATATAAATCCAGTTTTACAACTTTCTCCTTAATACAAACTACATTGTGATGTAATGTATGATATGATCTGTGAAGTTGTTAATCTTTTACTGAAACTGCGACAGCTAGAACAAAAATATGTAAAAAAGATATAAGAGACAACAAATATCTTAATTAATTAAGATATTAATTTTATAGAATGCATAATTTATTTTAGAACGTCCAAAAATAATGCTTACTGCGCTTTGTAAATTTACATAAGCGTCCGTCATTCCTTTATTATGAAGGAGTATTAAATATTCTTTAAGTTTATCCAATACTTCATCAAATGGTGTCTTAAACCACGCGTTTGAATTCCATAATATATCGTCACAATTTGTCTTGCGATAATGAAGCCACGTAATGGCAAATTCGACAAAATGACATGATAGACGTTGCATACTTGTATTCAAGATGAGATCATAAGTACTCATTACAGTGCAAATATAAGGCATTAGCGTAATTGTTTTAGTATTACAAAAATGTAATAGAATCATTAAACTTTGATATACCACATCTTGCAATATTGGATGTTTCTGTAAAAAGATAGTAATTAAGTAGTTGATCGTTGTACTTTGAGAATCCATAATTCTAATATTTCCAATTATTATTATTATTTCCAATTATTGAAATAAACAATACCATAAATCTTTTGAAAAGATATTTTTATATTTTTTTATTCTAATAGTTTTAAATGTAACTGACCTGTGCATGAATAGTGTGGTAAATTTCATAAAGATTAATTAGATTCATTTCATCGATATCGCTCGTGATATTGTACAAAACAATGGCCGAGCCATCATTTGATGTTAAAAGTTTGCATATAAATTGCATTCCGTTTACTATGCAGCACGGTGATTTTCTTGCATATGTTAACAGTTCAACTAAATTTTTTGTTCGTATCGTCAATGGGTTTTTGCACTGAGAGAAACAAATTTGTCTTAAAATATTTAACAATTTCGTTTAAATTTTAAATGCACAATTCGTAATTATTATACCTTTACGGATGATTCTTTTTGACAATAAATAATAAATGCAAGTAGTTTTATACTGGCAGTGGATAATTGTGATCTTTCTTTCGTAAATCCGTATTCGTATAATCGTTTTAATAGCTGAAAATTCTCTACATATTTTTCAAGCACTGTAATTGAAATTGTTTAAAACATTTTTAAATGGCAGAAATGTATAATATACTTTTCTTAAAATGTATAATATATATAATAGTATAATATACTTTTATCAGTGTTTATTTTTATTCAAATTTTTAAATACTTTACCTTCAAATGACTTGCACGACATAGCGGCATCTAACAAAATATACGCTTGCGTTAAAATTAAAGTCATGAATTTCAAATCTGTGTTCTTCTTTAATATAATATTGACAATGTTATTGGCGCTCCGTATTATTGAAATTAACGGTATCGTGGATGGACGGATAATATTTGCTACTTCCAGAATCGTCTCTATATGTGTATCTGCAAATTGACGAGATTTTTTAATTGCAATATTACATGTTATAATATTATAATTATGATATTAATTTCAAGTATAAATATATATTTCTGAAGATTCAGTAGTAGAGAGCTTAAAGTGAATCTCATAATAATCTTTCTTGTAAAGTTTATTGAGTTATTTTAACAAACCAGCATCTGATTGATACGTTGCGAGAATATTAGGTAATATACGCCACACAATATCCGCGACTTGGTCCATGAGCTGTTCATCATCTTTGATGATTTGTGTAAAATGACGAAATCCTTTGACAGCAACATCGATAATAGGTTTACAATAACCGTCACATATCACGTTCTATTTACAAATAAAAATTATTACTCCTGTTCTCTTATTAAAACTTAAAAAAAACCATCAAATATAATAATTTAACTTATTGAGACACTACAAATTATCCTAAAAATATTCAAAAAGAAACAATAACGAAAATGTATAACCAAGAATAAAGAATAAATATTACGCTTACCAATAAATGTTCAACAACTTTGGTGTAATTGAATGATAGTGGCTTGATATCACCATCGGACTCTATTAGCCACAAATTTAAAACTCGATTTAGTAAATCTTGTGAAATATTCGGACATTTAAGACAATAATGTAAAAGATCGATATGATGGGTATAAAATTCGCTGATCTCTGAATGTTGCAGGATACTTGTCATTCGATTAACCGCGTTTTCATAACGATATACTAAATTAGGACGCGAATGAGACAGAGCCGTTACCTGCGAAATCGAACGCAATCAATGCATGGTACAAACAAGTACGAAATAAATATGTACTCACAGCAAATAACAACCACAGAGGTTTTAAAGTCGGGACTGAGATTGGCATGGATTTTGGGAGTCGCATGACTCTAGCAATTAATGATTCCAAGGATATTACGTCGTTTCTGAAGAGTACGATGGAAATTATAATGTTTGAATGAAACAAGCAGTAATGCAGAAAAAAATTTTTTTTTCATACTCTCGAGTGCCAAGAAAATGATAATATAGCAGAATTATGAGAGCCGCTCCATCTTTTTCGTGTGCTACGACATCATTCCATTTTGTCGAATCTTTCGGCAACTTACGGAGACCTAGATATAAAATATTTGCAAACTTCTCTGTCTCTATGGAGAATGCCATTCTACCGAGAATACTCAAGATCCGTGATAGTAATAAGCAGGTGCTCCTTCGTAAATTCTCTCTGCAATGTGAAACGTTGCTCAGCGTAATTTGTGTACCGTTGTTCAGCGGTTTAGATACACAGCTTCGAAATAAGAGATTCAAACTTCAGCAGTAATATATAATACATCCAATTTATACATGTCTGTAATATTTCATATCTTAGAAATGACTTTTATTAAATATTTTCAGAAAGCTATAAATAGTATGTGAAATAAAAACGACAGATCTCTTTACTATTTTTAAATTACAGAATTTTTAAAAATGCTACAGAAGAAATAACATAAAAATTAAGGAAATACAGAGAGAGTTGAAAGCATTAAAATTATCTCCGGAAAAATAATAAAGAATAATTTTTAGCAGTTTCAGTGTGCCGAAAAATTTAATTAAAAATGAATAGATTTTCTTTAATACACAAAAACTCGCAAGATAGCTGAGCGATGTCTAAAATATTTAGGTCGTTGCATATATTTGTGAGCTTATTGCTGTGTATATTGCGGGATTTATTAAAAAAATAAAATTATATATTTAACTATGAAATAGAATATATATACACGCAATTGCGTTTAGCAACTGCAACGTAATTTTATAGATCTATACAGCATTAGAAATAGTATAACTTACGAAAGCTGCAAATATAAGAACCTCTTCAGATAACCATTGGCAGCCAAGTGGTTTGATAAGTTGTCTTTATTACAGTTTTTTAATTGATACAAGTTGTTTAGAGAGGAAACGAGATTTCCATAAAACACGTTCAAATTGAGACGAGAGAAATCTGCGTTCTGTAAAAAAAAATGTGTTTATCACAATGATACTCATAATTCATTTCACTCATTTATTATTAGTAGTTTTATATAATATTATATTTCTTAATAAACATACTTTAATGTATGGTATAAGTACATCCATCATCGTATTGTACACGTAAGTTTCTAAACTGTCTTTCTTCTCGTAAATTTTAAACTCGATTTTATTCCTCCTTTCCTCCGAATCTTGCATGAAGCAGAATCTGTCAAACAGAAATGTTTGTAAAAATGATTTCGGTATCAGCGCTGAAAAAAATTAATTGACGAATATCCCACCGAGAACTGCTAGCGCAAGTACTGCATAATGAATCAGCAGCGAATAAAATAGTGTTGTCGTCATCGCTATATTTAACAATTTTTATCATGGTCTTTAATACATTGTGACAGACATCGATAATCATCTCGTTATCGGTATTTTCATCGAAAGCTGCTTGTTTCTGCAGGACGACATTTAACATCATGACAGCCGCAAATTTTAGCTTATTCCTCTGCAAATCTTCGATATTCAAATTCTTCACGAAAAGTACAACTTGCTGTAGAATGCAATCCGTGTCGAAGCTCACATCTAATTTTAGCGAGCTAAAAGTCATTATCATAATTGCTTCAGTTTTATCTTTACTATACTATGTATAATAATTATAATCGTTTTAGCAAAGTATTTGATAATTTATCAAAATTATCGATATGTTAATGAATATAACGTGCACATATAATTGCGATATAGATAACAAGTGTTATTTACAAATGTATATAATACACGCAACATAATGAATAAGTAATACATCTATAATTGGAAATATAACACATTAATTATATATAAAATTACATATTATAGTATTTATAATCAACATAATGTATGGAGGCTAATACCAGACAAACTGCGTTATAGTTTGCATAGTAAATGATAACAAGAAGAATATACCTAACAAGTATATCGGAGACGCTTTGTATAAATTTCTCAAACAGCATCGAATCTTTGAGCGATTTGTTTATACAGTAACTGAGCCTCAACATTGTTTGTATAGCTATTAGGGCCGCTTGATTTTCATAGAATTCTTTGTGGGCGCTTAGAATCTCGAAGCACTCGAGAACGACTCTGGGAACAAAATCGGCATCTTTTAATCGTGAAACGCGAATGGGAATGTAAGCAATCTGACTTTAACAAATAACTAAATATCGAATTCTTCGTAGCGTAGAAAGGAACTGCGTACTTGATAAAATCCTCATCCGACGTCTGCATGACGTCGCAAATGATAGATATCACATCGAATTTGACGAGTTTTTCCACGACTACGCCTCTCTCGGACTCCCTCGTCTCTCTCAGGAACTTCAGTATCTTCTCCGCGACCCAGACCTAATTTTATCGGTGAACAAGGAAGGGAAAATGAACTCGCGGTACAACATGCATAGTACATTAATGAAACGCAGCTGCCGATGTTTCGCCGGCGAACATAGATTGCGCCGATCTGTCTCGTTTTCACTTCTTTCCGCTCTATTTCCGTTCGATCGTCCTCGATTCGTGCGTTACGCGTTCGCGGTAAACAGGCGATGAATACCGCTGTAATTTCGCTGAGTTCATACCAAATGCACGCGATCCGAGTTGTGATCCGGGCCTCCTCGCTAGCGATTTAATAAAACGCGATCCTTTGATCGCTCTTCTCACGTGTCTGCGATATTGGTGATTAAACTCAGCGAAATTGCCTTAATTAAAAAGAAAGTTGTACTTCATTCATTAAGAAGAAGAGTAAGAGTAACACGTCGAGGGAACGTTGTCTACTTGGGTTGAAGATGCGCTGGGAAAAATAGTTTGTTCTATGAGCCAAAATTTTGTCGGAAGAAAATATTTTGGTGAAAATATGCCCAACAGAACTATTTAATTGCTGTAAACATATGTTTGCTCGTATTTTGTTACCTACATCGTTTGGTTCAGAGAACAAAACAGAAAAATATTAAACAAGATACTAGGTTACTGTTAAAAAAAACAACTCAATTAAACAAATTAGAGGTTAGAGATACTCAAGTTTTTTTCGACTGCGGAGACAATTTTCCGGAGGAAAAAGAAAGATATATTACTATGTATATAAAATATATTTTTTTCTGATATTATATCTCTGTTACAATCTATTTGAAATGACAATTCGTGCTCGACAGCGCGAACGCACAGAAATGGAGATCGAACGGCGCTTTGAAACGCGTGGTGTAGTACGATCGCGAGTATGGATTCCTCTTGTACCTGAGCGTTTCCTGACATCAATTGCTTCTTCAAAGACGGCAGCATAACGTTTATGTCGCTCACGCACAGATCAAACAATGACTCCATAGCGATGAATGAATTGTTCTCTACGTTCCGACAAATTCGCGTGCGACTAACTATAAGAAATTGTCGCGACGCGTGGGCGTAGTGAACAGAAGTGCGCCGTCCATTCGGACGCTCAATGTTAATGACTAACTTCTCGATGTTGAAAGAGCATGATTCAAGAGAAGGGTGTTTGAATATGAATTTATCCATCGGAATTTGCGAGAATACACCCTAAAAACGAAATTGGATGGGAGAAGATTGGACACAAGTCTTTCTTTCACTTTGTACTGGAATGTATTCTTGTAGTGAAAAAAAATTCTGGTTAAAAACGGACAAATAAAAAAAATCTTGTAAGCGTGATCAAATTCTGGTTATTATAAGTTATAAAGTATTGAGTTCTATTATAATAATTAGAATATTTGATCACGTCTACAAGATTTTCTGATACGTCCGTTTTTAATTAGAATTTTTTCTCAGTGCGTGAATCCGCAGGGATGACTAATCCGCATAATTCAGTTTGGAAACCCGTGGACTTGACTTCGATACGGACGTTTACATCATGCACACGCCCACGTATATGTGTTTTTGTGAATGTAATGGCGCAACGAGTAGCTTGAAGAAAAGTAAGAGCGAAGTAATAACTTCATTAAGGCGAAGAATAAAAAAGAGAATAATAAAAAGAATAATAAAAAAAAATTAAAAAGAGAAAACGTATGCCGTTTAATATTGTTTCATTTACATCGGAGTTGAAAGTATTTTTCAAGAAAAAAATATATATGTTATTATAAATAGAAAAAGTATATAATATATAATATATTTTTTAATTATATATTAATTTATAATATATTAACAAATATATTATTATATTACACAATATTATATTATTGGTTTATAATATGTAATATATTATTATATTACATATTATATTAAATTTTTTATTTCTCAACTTGAGTTGGAAAATATCCATCTTTCCCAGATGCTATTGGAATTAAATTTGGTTGCTTTCTCCTATGAAATAAAATCTCATATTTTTCATATGCTGGAAAAAGAGAAGAGGAAAAATATCTAAATTTAAATCACCATCCCTTTAGAGAGCAGGACTGAATTTAAATCTTTTAGCAGATTTTAAATATGAAAGAAGCAAATTTTTTATTTAATTAAGCTTTTTCTCTCGAGTGTTTATTATTATTATTAGTGAAAAAGTTTATGTGAAACGCTTTATGGAATATATCGTCAAGTTTCGGATTAACTGTCGCGAAAAGCGTGTCACTTTGAAGTAAAAGCTGGACGTCCAGCGATGACCGCGACGAACAAATTGACGCCAACTCACGCGTCGAATATACTCACACGTCGGCTTTCCGCCTTTCTCTCTTGACATCCAATTGTCAAAGCGATCAGCGAAACTTTCAGGGTCAAGTTCGATTTCTGAAGCGCTCGCTCGCTCCCGCGAGCTCTTCTTGCGCGAGGAATTTCACGCTTCACGAAGGAATCGAGCGGGCCCGCGTCGCTCCATTTCGCCCGATGGAAGACGCACGGGCGACCGCAGATTTTCTTGTCTTTTCCAAATCGTACTTCACGCACCAGATAGCTGTCGCTGGCACGCTTAATTTTCTCCCGTGATTTAGGCAGAATTTATCGGACTTTCATAACTCCCGTTATTGTGAAATTAAGATGTTCCACAAATATCTCTCGGAGATTACCGATAGGTACGCCACAGAAAACGTAAAATCGCCTCGCTTTCGCGGTCCGTGTGAGTGAAATCGTCTCGCGCCTCGAGGACGACGAGGGTTTGATATTTAATGAGCGTGCGATTATACGCGTCGAGCGCAAGTAATCGCGATATTAATTAGCAAACGCGCCTGACACGCGTTCGAGCGTGGCGAGGAGACACCGCGCGACGTGACGTAGAGTCGATTTCATCGTCGTTACTTTTCTTACTTCGAGAACGTGCTTAAACTAGACTAAAGAAACCGTGTATCGGCGGCGGAAGTAGGTTACGAGCGCGGATTAATGTACGATTAATTAACCGACAAAAAGCACGTGATGACGCTATCGAGATTTCGTTATTCGCAAAAACACATTGACGTTCTGCCGATGGATACGATCGATATTCGATCTCGAATGAGCGAATTGCATTCAGACGCACACCGAGAAATAAAATTTATTCCAAAGCAATTCTCAAAGCGAATTTTTCCGCGTTCACCGCGATTGTTTTCTCTCGATTGTGATTTTAAAATAAAATTTCTGCAAACTCGAAATGGAATGTTACGGTAAAAATGTAGATTTTCAGTTTTAACGTAGAACAATATAGGATTTACAATTCCGGAATACGTTTCAGGAATTTTTATTTAAGAATAATTTAAGACTACTTTTTTATTACTATTTTTTATGCTACACGATTTGCATATGTAATTTATGACAAGTAGATATCTTTTAGAAAAAAGATCTACGACAAAAAATTTTCTTTGTATTGTAAAGAAAATGATAACACTTTTTGTCTTACTTACCTTAATATGCTTACCTTAATATGTTGATTAACAAGATAATATAAGAGGTAAAAGTGGTAAAGAGATTACTTATGCAACAATAACAAACATCATTTACTACAACGTTGCAATTAATGCTTTTAATAGATCTCCGTCTCTTCCCTCCTCTCTCTGCCCGTTTATTCTTATTCTAATAATAATCAGTTTCTTTCTTACTCTCAGTAGTAGTGCCGCGCTACGATGATCATGACGTCGATTGTAATAATCATGATAACATTAATAAGAATAATAATCATGAGCCGTTGATTGTAAAATGACATAGGATTTTCTAATGTGTCTAAAATCCATGATGAGAGAGCCACGCGAGATATCTCTTTGTCATCCTTGCCCGTTTCACTTTCTCGCGAAACGTTTAGGTGTCGCAATTCAGTTCACCGATGGACCGTCCGCGGGCTGCTCTCTAGCCACTTTACAGTCATCCCGCTCGTGTGCAATAACGCTATCAATAATCGTACAATAAATGCATATGTGAACAGAATTGTAACTACAATGGAGGATACATAATATTGAGATAATCCGCGCATTCGCGTCGCGCATTCACGTCGAGCCCTCTTCGAAGCAGCGTCTCCACACACGAACGCGTAACCGCATCCTAGGATAATTCGAGGGAAAATCGATTTAACGTGAAAAGATTACGTTAAGAACGCCTCGAACTTCCCGCAAACGAAATTGAAGTCGCGGATGGAATTTCTTCGGTCGGACGACGCCGCAATCGTTATCTCCTGCTAATTGGAAACCCAACGACGATCGCATTGTCGGTGTATTTCATATTTTCGCCGGCGGTAGTTTTCTGTGACGTAATCTACTTGATGCCAAGAGACATCGAGTTATCTTGCGCAATAATCTGATATTGAATGTTCCTGGGCTACGACTTCGAACCCCAGCGACAGCGAAATACGAATCAGCGATTCTCGCGATGGATGGCTCGCTTTCGTTCCTCCGCACAGCTAACGCTAGACGTATTTATATTCTATGTCTCAGGTAAAATTCTCTAAGAACGCGCCGATAGAGGCACGAACGACGATAGTCCGAGTGACTATCGAGCGCTGAGATATTTTCGTAACATCGTAAAAACGCGACAATTATCGTCGTATTTTAATTGATTTCGTGGAATTTTAAAAAGCGGTGTAAATAAGAAATACAAAGTGCACTTTGAACGAATAAGATTCTAAGCTATAACAAACATTCGCATAACGATACAATAAGAAGTGTAGATTGACAGGTCGCGTAGTAAAAGTGAGAAAAAGAAAAAATTCATTAAAAGGAACTTTACATTAAAATATTACTGATATAAAACTGAAAAACATAAAAAGACAATCTCGCACATTTGTATAAATTAACATGGATAAATTCGAGGAGTAAAATGCTTTATGTATTCTCGTTTAGTCAAATATTTTTCATCAATAACTATTATTATTAATCGATAATAATAATTACTGATCAATAATAATCATTATTTTGAACATAGCTCGCTTTCCGACTTTCAACGCCTTGTTTACCAGAGTTGCTCTATATTTCTGCTGTCCGAAACTTTAATACGCGATAACGCATCGTACAATACACAATAATTAATTTCTTTATACAACTCGTCGTAATATACTATATAATATATAATAATAATGATCGTACAACTAACAATTTTAATGACGTTACTCATCTTCGAGCCATCGGTCAGAGACAGACTCGACATCCTTGTAAACGTCTCGCTACGATAAACTATATGAGATTCAAATGCAAAACGTTCTTTAAGAACGTGCAATCATTCACGCGATGACAGATACGGCGATTCGTTAAATTAACATGTTCCGCGACTCCTATTATAGATTCTGTTTTATATTATTCATATATTTACTTATTTTATTTATATATATATATAATTTCTCTTTCTGTACTTATTTTTTTCTTTCTTTCTCTGAAAATCTCTAAACTATATGTATTATAAGGACTAGTTACGGTAGAATTTAATTTAACTATGTGTACTCAACAAGCAGTCTAGCTTTTCGACGCGTCACCTGCTGACGGCGGGTCAGAGCATAAAGAAACACTTGAACACTCAGGATGATATCCGCCATCCGTTTTGGTGCTGCGAAACACCTCGATTGTACGGCGAGATCGGCGTCGGGCGATGATCTCGTGCGCGCGTCTCCAAGCACTTACAGCTAAATGATCCTCTCGATTGACGTTTCGACATTCGACGCGACCGCTTCCCGTGTCTTCGTCGGTCTACGCTCGAAGGATGTATGTGTGTGCCTCCTCTTGCCTTATCTCTAACGTCTTTTAGGCGATATCCTACACTGATTGGTATACCGATGTGTGAGCCACCTCGAACGATATTCGCGCGCGAGTTACGCAAGGTTTGCGCGAATGTCGTTTAAGAATTAAAGTCTACCTATGATACAGCGACCCGACAACGCGTTATTTCGCGTTTATTGATTTGTCAATAAAATTTGCGCCTTACGTGAAATTCTACTTACGAGTTTTATGTAAATTTTAAATTGACGTATCTTATTTTAATAAGTTTGGACAAATGAGAAAAACTTTTCACGATGCACGCCAATGAAAATTCCCTCGGCACGCGCGTACATTTTCCGACGCGGCTCGTACATCGTTCCGCGTGCTTCTTATTAATATTAAAAAATACAATATACGACGATAATAATACTACGGCGGCGGGAGCGGCCGCGAGGCGAGCGAGAGCGATAATTAAGGCGAGAAACGCCGAAACGTCGATCTCGGGCTGGACTAGAGTCTTATCGTAAAAAGAGAAAAGAAAGAGGGAAAATATTTCATCGTATTGAGAAAACGCGCGCTAAAGTCGATCCTACTATCTTTGCCTGCCTTATAAGTGTACGCAAGATGCAGTACGAAATGTACAAGCGGGTTCGAGTTTGTATCGGGGATTGTAAGGGAAACGGGGTAATCCGAAGAGAAAGGACCAGATCTGGACGATCCCGCGGCTTTTTCCCCCTTCGCGAGTCTCGCGTGTAGACTCGCCGATTATTATCGATTTATCTTTCCTATTAGCCTCCAATGCTGAACGAGACCGAACCCTTCGTCGTTATTGTAACTCTGGTCTCGGCGCGATAACGTATTACCTTGCTAAGTAATTATAATAATGCGTATATAAGATACTTCGTGTATCGGCTACTTGCACGAGCGCGAACATCGACAGACGGAATTGTTTGCGGACTCGAACAACGGCTGGTCGACCCGCGTCGACGAGATTTCACTCAATTTGATTCCGTCGACAAGCCGGTTATAAAAGATTCTCTCCTCCGCCGGCTCCCGGATTCGGATTGATGTGTATTTCTGTGAGTCATCACGTTTCGCCGTGTTCTGTCTTCCTTCGTTCCACTTCCACCTCTGTGTCTCACATCTCGTGTTGCACGCGAACCGTGAGCTCGTACGGCAAGATCGATTGGCGACGCTGGCGTGTAAATAATAGAGCGAGCCGCGGCCACGCACGACTGCACGCGGCTCTCGTAACAAAGGTACTCATACGATTATCGAGATACGTTAGTTTACCTATGTATATCACACTAGAATCCACGGTGTCTGCAGGCGCTTCTTCGTGCGTCGGGACACGCGCTGGGAGTTCCGCCCGCAGAGCCCTAAAAGATAATTCATTAATATTATCGTGTAGCAGTACACAATTTTTGCCGTGAGATTCAAATCAAAGAAGTAAAATAATTCTCAAATATGTTTTTTGATTCTTTGTGTTGCGTTGTATACAACATTTTAAATGTCTTATTTTTCTACGCATTTACAATTTTTCAATTTCAATGCTGCCTTTTTAAATATTTTTAACCATTTGAAAATAAAAATTAATAAATCAAAAATTCTATCTTATTTATAAATATATAAGAATTGATAATAAAAAATTTATTTTAAGAATTTTTTATGATCTTTTGTGAATAATTATTATGAATTAATATGTTTTTTCTACACTTCTTTCAACTACTCATGTCTCAAATTTTGACGCACGCAACAAAGAATTAAATAGTTCTCATATATTCCCTTAGCTGACATGTCGATCTTACCTGTCATTGTTTGGCGGAATGGTACCTAGCTAGCTTCATTTGCAGTGGATTAGATATTTTCATGTGAAAGGCGATGTCGTCCAGGGAAGCATCACGAACGTCCAATCCACCAATCGCTACGAGACGATCACCCTTGCAGATCTTGCCAGTTTCGATGGCCTGGCCGCCTGCTGTCTGTAGAGGTAGAAATCGATAGAACGTGATAAACGTGAACCATCGCTTATGCACGTCGATACGTCGATAGAATTGAAGAATCAGACTTACCAGCTCCTTCACGTAGACCCCCTTGTTGCTCCAGAACGCGGCGAAACAGAGACCAGCTCCTTTGCCGCTTTTTTTCTGTATCTCGACCTCGTATTCCTCGGTTGGTTTCTCGTGGCGGAACACCGTCATCATGATCTGTAAACGAACGACAAAATTGCGTTACGCTCGCACAATCGATCGCTGTTCATATAAATTATTTATGTCGCAAGACTGTCTCATATTTTTCTTTCGTTCTAAAACGAAGATAATCCTTTAATACAAATGATACCCGGAATACAAATGTCACGTACAGCCCCAGGAGCTTGCTTCAGAAGTGTTTCGCGAGCTTTCTCGTGCTCTATCTCCATGAAGCTATCATTGCCTATGCTGAGAATCTGATCGCCTGGTTGCAACCGCCCATCCTTTCCAACTGCGCCTTCGGGAGATACATCCAAAACGAATACTCCATTCTAAAAAATGTGTTAGCTCTTATTAACATTGATAGTTATTTAATATTTATTAAATTAATTAATATTTTCGAAATTAAGTAGCAGTGATATATATATATATATATATATATATATATATGTATAATATTTTTATTATCTCACATTTCAGTAAGAAAAATTATAAAAGATATTACATGTGACACGAATAGGCAAAATACTTTTGGATGTTATGAAGTATACTTACACAAGGAGTATTAGAACCACCAGCGATGTAGAAACCTATACCTTGATTCTTGTCTTTCTGAAATTCTATCGTTATTTCCTTGCCGACTTCCACTTTGCAAGTCTTTGGATCCTGCCGGACTTTTTTCTCTTCAGGTTCCACTGGTTCTTTGCCGGTCACTAATATCACAGTAGCCAAACATAAAATGCAGATCATGAAAAATTATAATTTGCTTGCGTTATTATGAGATTTTCTATAAATGAAAAAATAAAAACTTAATTATTGTTAAACTCACCCAATATCGCTCCACCCCTTTGCGGAGTCTTCTGTATAACCGAAATTGAAGAATCATCCCTGAGGTCTTGACTTTTACCCTTGTGGTCTTTATTTTCATTAGGATTGCAAACTAC
>VBVR01002036.1:0-25437 GCA_011638315.1 Tetramorium parvispinum
TCTGTATAGAGATCGTGAAAGATCAAAAACCTACAGGGTACGCAACTTCTGTTAAGTACGAGCAACGGTATTGTAAGAATCGTTTGGAGGAAATTTCGTAACGCTGCATTATTTGAATTAAAGAGAAATTCGTTAATCGCATGATTAATCGTGCGGTTAACGAATTTTTTAATAATGTGAATTTTGTTTTCCAATAATAATAAGACGCACATTCAACGCAGGCAAGATCGATTTCGTTACGACACGCGATTAATTATTGCAGCCTGTCGATATACTTATGTATAATATACTAAATGGCGTTCTTCTTCCTCTAGCCAACTCGAGGCGAATTTCAAACACCAATCGCTCGCGAAGAGAATCTTATAACTTTAATTGCCCGAAGACCGCTGCGGTCTCTGCCGTAACGTTAAAGTATAATAAAGAAAAGAAAAATATTTCGTGCAACAATAAGGACGGTAGCGAATGGAGCGTGTAATATACGTATATATTGTACCACAGCTAGAGAACAAGAAAAAAATTATATATATATATATAAATTATATCTAGACATGTAGAGAGGCTGATCTCCGCCGTGTAATTTTTGTATTTTGAACAATTCGGGATAAGCGACGCCGACGAGATGATGATGATGATGATTATTATTATTATTATTATTATTGCTATCATGGCACAGTACAACTCGTCGCGACGCTAATTGCATTGATATTAGTAGGGCCAGCACTATACGCTCTGTATAATATTGTAATGGTAATTACATCGGAAGGGATGGAACTAGTAATAAAAAAGTATCGTAGAAACGCAGCGGTTCTTCGATGGAAATCGCAAGAGATAAAAAAGAATAAAATTGCAAGAAGCAATTGTATCGGCGGTCCACAGTCGATATAACACTTCTGCAATGAACTTTCGCAAGAAACCGCGAAATTTTAATCCTCATCTGAATCAAATGAGAGCGAATAGTATTAGAATTTTATTTGCTGAAATTATAATAATTCTATTCTAAGTACATAAAAAAATGTAAAATATAAAAATTTATTTTACAAAAACATTTTTAGTCGGTTATTATGTATCTTTAATTTTAATTTTAATAGATATTTAATCTGGCTTTTATATTTTTATATTTTTAACCTTGTTGTTTAAATAATCAATTTTAACAAGAATTTTGTATCTTATGGCGTCTTATTTTTTAAAAATTACCCGTTCTATTAGAATGAAAAAAAAATAGCTTTCTCAAATGAGAATTAATATTTCGCGATCTAACACATTTCCTCTTCGTATTTTATATAATGTACAGCACATTGTAGCATAGGACGACGCATATTACATAAAATGTTATATACTCCGACTGGATAATAGCAGGAATGATACGCGAATAATATCGTAAAAAATTACTTGGCAAACAATGCCAAACTCTTTGCGAGCGATAAGTCACGAGATTCACCGTTCGATCTCTTGGTATTATACCTCGACATTATATATTGTAGATTATATCGTAACACACGTGATACAAGACTCGATATAAGCCGCAGTAAGGGAGAAGTGATGTAAATAGAAGACAAATTGTAAAGAGAAACAAAGTAAAAATGTAACGTCGATGCCTATCACAGTTCTACTTCTACGTAACATAAGAGAGGAAGCAACCAATCACTGCTAATTGCTATATTAACGACTAAATGCAGTTTATCCTATCTGTATGTGTCGATTCTGATTGGACATAGATTTTGTATCAGCTTTTTCTCCGTGTAATAATATATAGTCGAAAGATCGATTTCGAGATTCTTGAGATACGATTTCTCCTATCTTTTCTCTCAAATCATTTAATACATTATATAATAGTAATGATATAACTTATTTTAATTATTAAATTTTATTGAGTTATTATGGAAAATGGGATGACACGTGTTCCGTGCTAATGCGAGTGCGTAGTAACGGAAGGATCCGAGTTCAAATCCTGATCCCCATCCCACATAAAATTTTCTTTATAAGTCTAGATAATTAAAATGGGCGAGTAGGGACTGAAATAGCCTTTTTCTTTACTCACTCATTTTACACTACTATTATGAAAAATTATAAATCTAAAACATTGAATTAAAGAATTACAAAAACTTATAGATTATTATTCAATGTAATAGACAAGTACAAAAATGGAAAAGAATAAGAAGAATAACTGTATTTCTTGGATCTCTGCTTGCGCAATATTATCGAATTTCCCGAAATCGAGCTTTCGAATCGTAGATTCAATCGTGTCTTTCACAATTAAGTAGGTCTTGTGTGTCACACTCGGCGATTGAGAACACGTTTCGCTTTTCATCGTAAATGATTACTCGGATGTCTCGATGCGGAAGCAATCGTTTCGTGAACTACGTCGACGCGTTTATCATCGTGATTCTTATCACGACGAGAACATTAGATACTGTCGAATATCTGCCATGAAATAAGATTTGAAAAAAATGGGCGTCTTCTTCGCGATCGCTTAAATGTTGTCTCGATCGTCGATTGTGACAAGATATCGAAAATTCGTCGTGCACATGTCATAGATGTGTTTACGCACCATGTGCCAGGGACCGGTTTCGTGAAAATCGCCCAACAATTCCGATCTTGGATGAATAATGCTGCCTGGAGAACGTTGCATGAAAAAGATTACTCTAACAAGTTATCCGTATAACTTGTTCAAGTAAAGAATAACAGATTAATAATTGAAATGACTGACATTTATAATATGTATATTAGTAACATTTACTATTTTACTTTTTTCATCCAGGATTAAATCTTCCCTCCCGAAAGCGTATCGTAAATCGTTTCAGTTTTATAATTTTTGAATTTCTAATATTTCAAGAAAATTCGCCAACAAGAAAGATTTCTGTTAATTGCTATCCTATCTGATTAGTCGGAAGCTGCAAGAAACAGAATCGATCCCGGGCACCCCCGTTTTTTCTGGTACTAGTTATAAATCTTCGTGGAGAAAGTCACATCTGAAGATATCGAATCCGATACCGACGAATCACAGTCGGCGAATTTACTCGTAATCTCATTATCGAGCAGATGTAATTATGGTAATTAAATTGAATCGAAACAAACTGCCCCTTTATCGCTCGATTTGTCGGAAAGGCTCGTTTCTCTTGAATGGTCGGTATCTCTCGATAAATATGCACCTGCCGCGCCATGGAGAACCGAACCTCACCATCGGGAAATCGTGTAGCCGATCCCAGCCTTTCTTTGAAGCCTTTCTTTCTTTCGCGATCGTCACGTGATGAGCCGAGTCGCGTCATGAATAACGTGAAATCAAAGCACGTGTTTTCCGAATCAAAAAAGAATGAATAACTTGAGAAATGACGCCGAATCGACATAACTCTCGATCGTTTTTATCAGGATCATTTCGCCAATCAGTTACATCAATAGATTTTCTTTTTAATAAATAAATTTAATAAAATCTATTTTATATAAAATGCATTAAGATTTCTATTTTAATATTTAATCTTTCGTTAAATTTCTTTCTGTATTTTATTATAATAGATACTGTAAAATAATAAAGAAAAGCTTTAATTAGCTGCAGTTTGACATCTTGTTTTAACTAAAACTAAATAAATTTGATGCAATTGAGTTAATTATTTATAAAATTAAATTAAATTAATTCATTGTTTTTCGTTAAAGAATTTATAATCCAGAAAAAATATATTGTTTTTATCGCCGTGTATCAAACTACGTGTACGAAAAACATTTATCGAAATGTAATCACGAAATTTGATGTCATTTTAACGCGGTGAAGATCAGTCGAGAGTTAATTAAACATTTGGCAGTCGCAGTATTCGGCTTTCGGATAAACGCAAAAGACATCAATGAGATATAGAAACGACTATACAAAAGGAAATACAAAGCACCGAAGACTGGCAATCAAAACTACTGTAAGCTGATTCATCGCGCAGATTTATTGCGACGGCCGGCACGATCGCGATCGGCGATCAATCTTATAATGGCGCGTTTACACCGCACGATTATGCTGCGATACCGTTTATGATATTATTATGACATTATAATATATCGATCAGAAAGTATACTACGGAGTTCAGCAAAGTCTAATCAGAATATAATTATAATATTAAATATGAAAATCAAATAACGATTATGAGCAATCTTCAATCGTGGCAAGTGAATGATAGAAATAATTAATCTTTTTACCGTAAAAAATTATGTATAAACACTTTCGATTATGAGTGATCGAGAAAATTAGCAAACATTAACATATTTTGTATCGAATCGATGTTATACGAGCTCGCTCGAAAATCGTGTAATGTAAGCACGCCGTTGGCCAATTCTTTTCGCGATTGCGAAAGAAAGCCACAAAGAAGACTGTTCCTTTCCTCCCGCGACAATGACCAAGAGGAAAGATTAGGTCACACTTTTGTAGCGCATCGTAATATACAGATTATCGTTATCGTAGCAAGCCAACAGGCGACAAATATCGTCGTTATAGCCGTTTGTCCATTTCCGATTTTCACGTACCGTAACACACACACACACACACACACACACACACACACACACACGATCGTGCCGGCGGTGAAGATAGTTTGACGCGAGAATAATAAAGAAAAAGAGAAAAAAGGCGACTCCACAAAACACAACTCTCCTTCTAAATTAGGCACGGACCGTACGCGTATGCACGGTCAGTTTTTTCGAGTAAAATTGCGCGTCTGATGTAATATTAGCGAGTAGATATAGATAGGTACCTGCATTTCAAGAAATTTAACATGCTTGGATAGATCCTCAATAAATCGTTATACATGTTTTGATAACTATCGGCATTCTTTTATTGTTCCCCGCCTCTAATTGTAAGTAAGTATCTTGTTAGCAATTTTAATACGCTATCTTATTACGAAGAAACTAATAATTCCTATCATAACAGAGAAATAACGAATAAAATATTTTACAGGATTATAATTTTCAAAGAGGAAAGCTTATTTCTTTTAAAGTTTTTGATAAGAAAAGTTTTTTATCAAGTGCTAGAGAACAGCTAGATTCGTCGAAGCAATCACCAAAAAGCAAGGGCATGTAAGTATCCTTCTTAATCTGTTTCTTCTCTTTCGAACTATGCCGCTCGGATATTTAAATTACCAATTTAAAGAATTTTAAATTATTATTAAAAAAAATATTTTTGATAAAATTTATTTATTATTATCATGTTCTCTTTTCAATAGATTTTTCATTTCTTTTTTCAATGTATGACGAGATCTGCCAATATGAAGTTATTAATCTGCAATGTCAAACATCCACGATGTGAAGCGATTTGATTTGAATGTTTGTTTCTCAAACGCTTCGCCCACGCGACGCAAACTATCTTACACTAGCGAAATGATCTCCCATCGTGACCCTTTCATTGACAAAACGGGTTTTCGAATCAAGTACGCCGATGTTTACGACCAGCACGTGCTGCGGGCGAGATGCAATAGCGTCAGTAGCACAACGAGCGTATCGCGCGATATATTCGTCGTTTCTCCGCGATTCTTTGCTCTCTGAAATCGCGCATCTGTTTGTCCGAGGAAAGATCAGTGTCTCGGTCAGTATGATAAATCATCTGTAATATCGATATGTCCGTAACATAAAACAATATTGATTGCAACACGAATCAACTCGCTTCTATTCCATTTATAGAATTATCACTTTACTGCATTCTATTAAAATATTAAATACGAAAAAGATTCTTTCATAAGCGACAAGTTACTTTATAAATGTGATATTTTAATGTATCAGTGTTAAATTGAAACAGAACAGTAACTACGAAATAAAAGTTTCAAATTGAAGGATATTTTAAGAATTATTTATTGGTGGTCGGTGAATTAATGTGTATATTGCATAATTCTAATTAACATTTATATAACATGAAATAATTTTCGAGTTTAACGGCATTAAGAATACGAAGATAAAGGAAAATTGGAAGTCGTGATATTTCTATATATTAAAATTTTTGCATTTTCTACGTCTCAAAAAAGGCAAAAAACTTTTTTATAGAACTTCATTGAATAACAGATTATTCAGTAAAACTATACAGCCTATTTGATTCTAATAAATTAATTGAAAGTGATTCCTAAGAACTTCTCAAGGAACTAAAAATTATATAGTTTCGTAAGTATATATACATACATCAATATGAAGATAAAATTTTAACTTGAGACATAAATCTTCTATCAAAATTTTGAATAGGAATTCCTATCAAAATAATGCAAATAATCAACACATTGTATTAAGTATTAATATAAATTATTAAACAGGAATTTTAATTAATTAATGTTAAAATATTACATACATAAAAAAATTTCGAAAATTGTGAGAATGATAATGTCAACCAGAAACGAAATTAAATACAAAAAATGAACTTGCTAAGAAATAAATCGTTACCTTCTTAAAAATAAAACCTGTCGTATATTTTTTTTTTTAGTCAAAAATAAGCTCTCCTTTTCGGCTTCGGGTTTTATACCACGCGTTCCAAACAATTCGGCCGATCGCGCCGAATCGTCGCAATCTGCATCCTCTGCAGATTATACGTGCGAGTTGCGGTTTCGCGTGGCGAGGTTTATTTGCGTGCCGATAAGAGCAAGGCGACGCGTTGTCATGAAAGCGACGCGATGCCGATGCCGAAGCTACCGGCGCGACAGTGATGTAACGGTGGAAAATAAAGCGGTGACTCGCCAGTATGGATGGATATTGGTACCGTGCGCTCGCCCGCTTCGCACACGCGCGAGCGCGCGCACGCGTAAACACCCGCGTGCCGATCCGCCACGTTCGCATAGCGCGCGTGAACCAGGACTTTTCTACAATTCGCCCGGCAGTTTTTGGGAAGTCGCCGGCGGCCGCGCCGCGCCGTATCGTCCGGCGACACGTGCGTGAACACCGCGTTACCGTTATCGCGAGACACGTCGCGAGACTCGAGACGCGCGTGCTCAGAACGTCGCGTCGGCGTCGGAGCGAAGGAGCGAAGGAGCGAACGATTAATCCGAGATCGCGAATACGATCGTCCTATTTTGCTTCGGGATTAATGTGACGTCTCTCAACGACTACCGTTTTGTTGGACACGAGACAAGCATAATTCACCGGTAAGATTCAATGAAATAGCATGACTAACAACTTTTTCTGTACAATTATTTACAAGTTAGAATTTCGATATGTGAGTGCAAACGAAAGCAAACCTCGTCATTTCTTGATAATCAAATCAACATTGCGATTTCTGTACGCAGGATATTATTTGGATTTTATTGAAAAATTTTCTTAATATATGCATTTATTAGTGAATGTTAAATATATAAAATGTATAAATATACATAAATGTTGTGCTCGAAGATATGAATCAATGTATTTCAACTGATTGATTTTAGGACTCGGATAGGCTTGCCTCTCTTTTTGATCTTTTCAACATAAACAAATTACGATTCAATTACCATCGGACATGTAGAGAAAAAGGTATAATGATTTGGTTATCGTTTTAAACACAAAGTAAACTGACTATTATCATCGAATGTTTATTTTTAAACACTTTTGTTTCTTTTCTTTTTCTTTCGCACAATTTTTATTGCGTTAAAGTATGCGTTTCAGACAGATATTTTTAGAATTTACAAGTTATACAAAGAATATAATTATAAAAGAATGAAATGTCTTGTAAACAATCAGTTTTACACCTCAAACTTATAATAGAAATAATATTCTTACAATTAGTAATGAAACATTTAAATTGGAGAAGAGAATACGATAATAATATATAATTTATAAAATCTGTATAAAAGAAATGTTTGAATATGAGCAAGAGGAAAGAACAAATAAAAAAATCTTTCATTATTATACATACAATATATTTTATAGAGTAATAATACTATTCAGTCAAGCAACACGAAGAATAAACTTTGAGTAATCTAAAAAGAGCTTAGAGATCCCGTCATATTCTATTTTTATTGTAGGAAAAATTTTCTGGCGGCTGTCAATACTCGTGGATCATTAATTATAGTCACTGGTTAAAAATGATTGTATAGTGCGAATATTGCAAAACGATTATTATTAAAATTTATCCAAATAATAATCAAAACAATATGAACGTGCTTGTTTATAATTATGTTTTTAATTGATAATAGTGTTTCATACACGTATTATAAATTGACTTTTACCATCAATCTCTATAAAATCATAATTAATAGCTGAGAAATCGGTTTCTTTTCCTTTAATTTTCTCCGTTGTACCGTTTTAATTATATCTTTATTGAATTTCTACGCGAATAACTTTCCGTTAATTCAACATTATCATTTAATCCACGATTTTCATGAAAAGAAAAAGAGGCAAGTGCTGCAACGCGTTGTGCAGAATATTAAGACAAATAGCGTGGTTGGCAAGGCAAATTAAGGGGAACATTAATTAAAATGTTGCAAGCGCGATCAATTAGCCATGCGATTAAGATCTTAATTGCAACCGCGCTCCATTTATGGCGCGCGCCGACATTTTTTCATCTTTTAATCTAGCTTTTTCTCTTTCTCTCTCCCTCTCTCTCTCTCTTAAGACTTGATTTTCGATCAATAACAAAAATAAAGGGATAAAGAAAATCTAGGGGAAAAAAGGCGGATAATTGCTTTGCCATGCGTTCGAAAGGAATAAATGTTTGGTATTGTGAGTCTTGATAAAAAAAAACGACGCTGAAGTACGGTAACTTTCACGAGGCAGGTTCTGATGCGCGCGTGATCAGGATGACGAGGAGGGAAGCGGCCGACGAGAAGCCAGGCGATGTCTCGAGCGGCGCAGACCAGGGAGTTGCGGCGGCTTGACGCGATTGATCGAGATCGTCGCCGGGATCGATCGCGGGAATCATGGGCAACGGATCATCCTGCTGCGTGTATCGCAATAAGAAGGTATGTAGGGCGATCGCGATGTCGCGGTCGTGCTGATAACGCGCGCGCAACGAGCGGTATTTCCTGATACTCGTGAAAGATGGCAGCACCCTGTCTTTCTGGAGCACGATATTTAATTACGACAAGATCGACAAGATCCACATCCGCAGCGTCAATTATATTTCGATAAAAAGCATTGGACCTCTCTAGATTTCTATGTCGAAGAAAACCCGGGTGTAAATTGTGTAATTCTTCCAATACGTCCTTACGACAAATTTCTATACATTTCTCAATAATTTCTAAAATTTTAGAAGCAATCAAAATAAAAGTGATTTCGGCACGTGTGACTTTGTGACAACATCTACCTGCTAACTCCAATCTTTCTTTTCGCGGATTCCGTGCGCTAAAGGCGCTAAAGGTCACCGGTATGCGACACATATATACATATATATATAGTGGTTACTTTTTTCTTTCGACGAGAGAGTAATCTGCCGGTGGCACCCATAGTTAGTGGCGATCGATTGCGCAATCGCGGTCGATCGGCATCGTTAGATCTATCGACGTGCGTGCGAGGCAAAAAGGCGCGTTCTATAAGGAGATACCCATGGGAAGCGGGATAAACGGGCGCCCCCACGGGGGAGAGACTCCGTTTCTTTTTATCTATCTTTCATTACGATAAATATCGCGCGCATTTTGCAACTGCTGCGCGCGACAGAACGGGCACGCGGCCTTCGAATCGAGAATAACGAGTGATCGCACGATGTATCGGTCTGCCTCTGAAAAATAGAGGTCAGCTAAACACGTCCTCTAAAATCTCTAAAATCTTCGTCTGATTTGCTAAAAGTCGCCGGCGATCGCATAATCCAATCTAATTAGCATTTATAGTTTTGATAGCACGAAATTGCGACGTTGAAAAAAAATTCCTAATTTAGTAATAACAAAAGTTAAATTTATTTGTGCTAGTTAAATAGCACTTGTGTTTCATTAATTAATATTTACAACTTAAATATTATGATGTACGCAAATCGACTGTTATTTGCATCAAAAATAAATTCCTCACAATAATAGTAAAAAATTAATTGTGGGTATATATTCTATATTCTTTTTACAAAAAAATTGCTCTTATTTCTCTTTAATTTAATATATACTATATAAAATATTTTAATTACTAAAAAATCAAAAGTATTTCGTGTAAGATGATTCATTTTTTGACATGTTATTAAAAGAAAAAAATATTTACTTTCATAAATAAAGTTAATATTAATATATTATTATATTGACGAAAGAAAAAAACCTATGACAATTTATTACGTGTTATAAGACACTTAGTTTCTTCTAAAAGCTTTTCCATTTCATTCACAATCAGTGACGCAATTAACTATTCCATTAAACCGTTGTAACACCAGACTAATTTAATGTTCGGTAATAAAACGGCCCGTTTGTAATTGTTACGACACTTTTTGTTTACGCATATACAACGCGTTTACAAATGATGTCGTCGCTTAAAGCTTTGAAAAAGGAAACACATTGTATTATTCTCATATCCTTTGTTCGCAACAGGCGATTTTCTCGACACAGTCTTAACTTTACTGTCTTATTTCATAAAATTCGCATTATGCTACTCTCTTTAGTTTAATTGGGAAATGAGACTTCATCATGTTTCATTTGGTTTCAAAATCTAAAAACGATATAATTGACACCGACGATAGTTCTATTTTTTTCAAAGAAAGCAGTTTAGGTCAAGGCGCTTTTCGAGATTCCGTGTTCCCCGTCACAGGCGGCGAAAGTATAGATTTCATTACCGTCAATTTATCGCATTTATCGCGATAACACAAGCGTCTCGAGGAATTAACAACATTCGCCGTTGGTTCAAATGTTGGTTAATATTTGCAGTCGCATCGTAAGCATCGTAAGCATCGTAAAGCATGTTTTATGATCATTGGCAATTGACGAATATAATTTCGCACGTTGTTAATTTCAGTCAGAATTTTAATGCCCGTCAAGTGAAAGCGTATAAAGATTGGTGGCGAGAACATATAAGTTGTAACGATTCTTGCTTTTGTTATAGCTCTCGCCGATTTGATCTTTCTTATTTAACAAGAAAGAGAGAGACAATTTTAGAATTTAATTCTGATAACATTATTCATTTGCAATTATCACACGCGAAATTGCATACTGAGAGAAAAATATAGTTACTTTTGGCCTCAACCACAATTTTCGAATATTTCTAACACGAAATAGGATTAACTTATAACTATATGCATCATTATATATTAACCATAATTATCGCTAGGAATATTCAGAAATTAACTATACTTTTCTCTCAGTGCATATTATTTATTTATTACAAAAATATCATTAGATATACTTACATTTTCCTCGATGCAATGCAAAAAGGGTAGAGGGGTACTCCGGAGTAATCCCAGCCAGGAGACATCCTGGTCGAAGACGTAATCCAAGGGCACATGACACAAATCACTCGCGAAATTTACCGTCTCGCGAGGCCGGTTTAAAGATATACCTACTTTTACGACAAACGCGCGAGATTTCCGAAGTCCATTTAGGCTTGCTCGCCGCTTGGAAGGTCAGACGGAGGACGATCGCGATTACCGAATAGCGAAAAAACGCTCGCACTCCGAAGCCGTAAAAGACATCTCGAATATAACACATACGCGAATATTGCACATGATGAAAATATCACTATACGTATGTACACTTCCCTCGACGTAATCCAAGAGAGGTAGAGGGGTACTTGAGAGTAATCCCAGCGACGTCCAAGGGCACATGACACACAAATCACTCGCGAAATTTACCGTCTCGCGAGCGGCGGTTTGCGGTGGTTTACGGCGTTTCGGCAAACGCGCGAGATTTCCAAAGCCCATCGCGCGCGCGCGGAGGATTCCGAGGCTTGCTCGTCGCGCCGCTTGGAAGGTCAGACGGAGAACGATCGCGATTATCGAATACCGAAAAAACGCTCGCAAAAAACACTCGTACACTTTCCTCGACGTAATCCAAAAGCACCGTATCAAAGATATACTTTTGCGACAAACGGCGAGATTCCCGAGATCCATTGAGATCCATCGCGCGCGAATATCGAGGCTTGTGCAATATAATGCATAGACCAAGTCCTTTTTCGGTGTAGATGAGCGCATCATCTCGCAGGCCTCCCATTGGTTCGTCTGAATTTGAATTCCCCAATGGGGGGATGATACGCTCATCTAGTTACACTGAAGACCCTAGTTTATGCATTTCATTGTACTCGCCGCGCCGCGCGCAGTTCAATCATCTCTATTCTTCATGTTGCATCTTTACGAGATAATTAAGAATAATAAATATGAGTCAGTTTAAATTACAATTTTCGAGAGTTCTCTTTTTCAACATTTTTCAATGAATAGAATAGATAGGAGGATTGCTTTTGTCACACACAAAACATGTCAAACATAATATCGTAATAAACATTTAAAATTTTGAAATTGATGAACGATAAAATTACAACAAAAGCAGTTAACACTACAAGTACCGAGCAGTTTTCATTTTTTAGATTAATATTCTATTTGTTATATAAAAAATAAGATTTGGAAATTTTATAACTTTTTATCAATACGTTTTTAAAAATAAAGTAAAACTTTCGTAATGCTATCTTTTACACAAGAAATAGGATATTAATTTAAAAAAATAGGAATGATCGCTCGGTACTTGTAGTGTTAAAATTTATTCTTTCATCACACTTTTTCAAAGTTTTTTCAAAATTAATGGAGATATTTTTAGAAAAAGCATTTTCAATAAAACTTGATTATTTCTTTATTTGTAATTTGAACCTGTAAAAAAGATGCCATATATGTTATATTTAAATATGCAACTTTCGGTTTAGATAGCTCGTCGATGCCGTATTCAAAAAGTCAATAGTTGGCGCATCCATTGCGCTTTGCAATGGACATGCAAAGGAGAGTGCTTTCTACTTCTTCTTCTTATTGATTCGTTTGCGATTTCTAGTTGAGTTTGATATGAGTAATCACATCAACGTCAGCCAGGAATCGGAAACGAATAAAAAGAAAAAAAAAGAGGAGAGCATTCCTCTGCACATATGTCGAAAGCGCGCCAATGATGAAAATGCACGGATATCTTTGGAACGATGTATCTCTGTCAAAAAAAGCATACGAATATTAATTTTTTTTTTAATTGAAGAGGAAAGATCAATCTTAATGATCTCGTAAATAAAATTCACGAACAATTGTTCCAGTTCTGTCAATTCTACCGAATTCTGCAATATTTAATATTAAAAACACATCTTCACTTTTGGGGAAATGTCGAGGCAAAGATAGGCTAAATATAAAACAAAAATCGTCGAATTACATCTTATTAATTGATACTTTATCTTTCAAGTTAAAAAAAAAGATATTCGTATGATAATTTTTCACAGATAATTAATTAAACTTTATTGAATTTTGCCTACAATTTCGTGATGTCATATTTCTTTTGAGCAGTGTATTAACAAAAGATTTTTTGTTTAACTAAAAAGTATGACTGCTTCCAAATGTTTACACGTGATAAGGCCGCGACACAGACTTTTGCGTAACGCCGTAACGAAAGAAATCAACCACGCAGATTTCTTTATTTCCACCCTGAAGGAGAGAGAAATGAAAGACTCGACGTCGGTCCATCTTTTTTTTGTCTGTGTCGTGGCCTATAGTGTAGAAAATAAATATGCATATATACATATATACACCGGCTGTGAAACGTGTGCACGTGTATGACGTAAAAAAACGTATAAGGTCGGAGTGAAATAAATTATGGATCGCCTCTGTGAACTTGAAGGAATTTTGTAGATACAAAAAATAGTTGCTAGTGAGCGCGAACTGTGATAGATAGCACCACCGCCTACGCATGCCGTTGAGCGCGAATCGCGTGCTTGGAGAATGCCGCGAGTTATTACAGCGGCATATATTTAACCGGAAGAATATTCTCATTTGTTTCTAATTGCCGTGTAAGCTTCTCTCTACGTATTCGCATGCGATGCCAAATGCCAACGTAGGCGACGCCAACGAGCACCGAAGCTGGGAGAGCACCGTGAGCGCGAAGTGAGCTGCGAGAACGGAGCTGCTCCTCGGCTTCAGTGTGATGCCGGCGGCCACGTTGAGGAGACGAAATCGTACGTTTCTCTCTCTCTCTCTCTCTCTCTGTTGGACGCCTCGCTCGTTTCGGAGGATTCGTTCGGGTATACGGGCGTACGGGTAACGCGAAATCGTCTTCGCCACGTGTTCGTGCTAGTTACGGAGCGTTAGCGCGAGATCTTCGCTTCGATCGTGTAAAGTACGCGTCGCGTACCGTTGTTTTCGAATCTCGCAAGCGCGCTTAGCGAACGGAACACGTAGGCGTAGCGAGAGAGGGAAGCGAATGCCTGTGCGCGAATCGCATGTGGCGGCCAAGTGTGTGTGCGTGTGACGTAACACGGTCGGTCAGCGAGGCACGCGTGTCGCAGACTACGATCGATTTGGAATTCGGCCAATTTCAACGAAACTAATATAAAGTACGTTAATCTGAACGTTGTTCCAATCTAATCTCACTCTAATCAGTCGCATCATCTCACGCCGCTGTTTAATACAGGCTTCACGCCTCGTCGCCATTGTTTACGCGTTTACGGGATTGAAGATCAGTACTTGGACGTCCGCGATGCAATCTACGTTTTCTTACGCGTGCCTTACCGACGCCGTCCAATCGCCATTTCTTTTGGTATGGTCAAAGTTTGGCGCGCGCGTTTACGTGGCCAGAACTATTAATTGAGAGAGAGAGAGAGAGAGAGACTGTGAAGAAACCGAAAGGGAAAATGCGTACCACAGCGCCGCCGAGGACTGTCAAGCAGTTCCGCAGGAACATCAGCCACGATGCTCCCCTGAACTACAGGAATCGATTGGTACGTTGAAATATCAGTATATTTCATCATTTATTAAATTAATTATATGTGACATTTATACAATATCTAAAATTACGACGGGCATGGCATTATTAATACAAATCCCGTTTTCCAAATCTTGTTTCTCGCGCGCGGCGTCGTTTAGAGACGCAGTTTTTTTTTTCAACGAGAGGGCAAATGAGAGCGCATTTTTGATGCAACATACGTGGCGCGCTGTGAACGCGCGAGAAAAGGAACCGGTTCTCTTCCTTATAAGCTTTAACATGCACAAGTTCCCTTTCACCTTCGCGGGAGACTTTACGGCGTCGTTCGTGCGTGAGATAGAACATTTTTGCGTTCGCACCACCCGGCAATCCCGATCGGCGCGGGCACGCGTTTGCGTAGCATTTAAATCGCTCACCTTAGACTCGTATTATCTTAATCCGAGTCTTTTTCTTTTTAGTTTCTCGTATCTGACATTTCTCAATCATTATTCAGTATTTCTGCAACACCACGTTAATTGTCTTTGTCATAAAAAGAAGTAGCTACCATCCACCTTGAAAATGTCTTAGGGATATTAATAATTATAGAATTTATTATTCTAAAACTATACTTCTTGTCTTTTCAAATTTTTGCTCATTATTATTTTCATATATAACGGCATTAATTTACCATCGTAAAAAATATATTTCTTTTAATAGATTATATTTTTAACTTATATAATTAATAATCATATTCTAAAATATATATCTATATATACAGAAAGGTGTAGAAATTAGATAGACAATTTATTATACAAATTTTGCATTACTTTTTTCCGTACTGAGAAAGATAAAAGAATTTTAAATATGCATATAAAACATATATATAAAGTTAACTTTACCATTTCGGCGATATTTTCTTATATTAAAAGGTTTCGTTAATGTCAATATAAATTAAGGATACAACTTATCGAATTTACAATTAGCTTTATGGATTTCTCGCGATTAATAATAATCTAATTCTATTCGTGTATAAATGTAAGTATATAAACAGACTTTCGGGAAAATCTCGGACGAGAAGGTCGCGCGAACCCACACCCATTCCATTGCACTATCAGTATTTACTTCCGTTTTCGCAGATGCTTTTTTAGCCCCTTCGATAATTGAGTCATCATAAAAAAATAATCACGCACGTTTATGCTATTGTTGTTATTCAATGACAAGCTCGACTGCCTTTTTTTTACGACTTAATTATCCAATCCCACGATTACAATTGCCGACTATAAATGCATGAAGACTATGCATCGCTACGTCAAATTACAATCAATATTTACAAGACAAACTCATAATGTTACGATGTAAGAATTATGCAAGTCATTTGCTTATAGCTACAAAAAAATTGATACAATTCACTAAATTATATTATTTTGTAACTTAATGAATTTTTTAGGAGAAAGTATAAGTTGAATTGAAATATTCTTATCAAATATGTTATACATATGCATATTTATACATATATATGTGATTTAAAATCAAAATTGATATATTTTATATATTTTTGCGTTTAGATAACATTTACACTTGATACATCTATTATATATAATTGATGAGAAATAACTAAATATTTTAAAATTAAAATCACACTTTAAAGGTAGATCATGTAGACTGTATCATGATTGTAGCAAATGCGACTGACCGGACAACCGTACGATAATAATCTAGAACGAGCCGAGAGAGAGAGAGAGAGAGAGGGGGGGGGACGTTCGTACTATACTATAATTGAATAAAATCGTGAATTAGAGTTATATACACGCACGATTGCGATATCTCTTTGGAATATCTAATGTAGCAACCAATACTGATCGACATGTAAGAACGTGTTTTCAAAAATCACCGACGGCAATTTGTTATTAATACCGATCAATTTGCGCTTTTCAGCAATGATAATGACTCGCCTACAGATCGATAATATCTAGAAATCGAATGAGTTCCGTACATTATCCATAAATTTACATTTTAAATCTCGGAAATTTTAGCATATATGAGTTTGTAGTATTAATTTTCTTATTCTATTTACATCAATTAAGTTTAAGTTCCAAAAGTAATTTTTTAAATTCTTTATTACTTGTCATTTAAAATTTATTATTGATTTGACAAAAAAAATAAGTAAGAAAAATCTTTGTTGAAATTTGAGAATGTTTTGTTCATAAAAAGTATTTTAGTTTAATTTTTTTAATTATGACATCTATTTTAACAGAATATAGAGTACTTTAACAGATATCCTTTTTTGATCGGTTCATTTTGTGTGCGATACATTTGCAATGTTTACGATACGATTGACTCATGAAATGTAGACATATCATACGCAATAATCGGCAGAAACAAAGCGCAAATTGTAATTTTTTTCTATATATCCTCAGCGATATCTATTATGCAGATTTACCGCCGTCAGAGATTTTTCAAAATAGAGAGAGAGGAGGAGGAAGGGAGGGAGGATGCAGCCACCGGCGATGCATCATTAACGCGCATTTAACGTTGCAAACGTGCCGCCTACGCCTGGCGGCGGCGTCAGCCTTGGCCGATATTTTCATCGTTATTATTTTTCCGTTTCTTTTTTATGTGAAACTAATAAAGATCGCGCCCGCGGCGTCTTGAATTATTTATGAGATTCGTGATGGAAACGACGGTTAAACGCTAATGACAATTTTTCCTCCAAGGGATTCCTTGCAAGCGTTATATAGTTATGCGTTTTACGAACGACGCGTGTACAAGATTGTTGCATGATTTTTAATGCCAAAGAGAACGGTGGATTAGAATTGTGATTGACGAATGATTTCATTCATATAGACGCGTTAGACTTCATAAATCTTATTTAAGAGACCTGTTCAAAATAATTTGTAATGACAATCGAATAAGTTTTTATATACTACACTAATAGATTTCTTTAGGAAATTATCTTCTAAGCTGTTTTTGAATTTTCGTATTAATAATAAAAATGTAAGAGTAATACTAGATAGTAATACATTTAGTAGATATATTATAAAATATAATATTATAGGATGATTTTGTGAAAGAACACTGTTAGAAGCAATGTGTGAATATCACACATTTTTGGTGTGTGCGGTGTGTCCCTTGTTTTAAGACGTTTATAAATATGTGAATTTTTTAAAAATGTGTGATATCACACGTTTTTTAAAAAATTCATACACTCATAGGCGTCTTAAAACGGGGAACACACCGCACACTCTAAAAGTGTGTGATATTCACATAGGTTCCTTCTAACAGTGAAATTTAATAAATCAATAATCGAGTAATGATTGTGCGGATTTATAAGTTTCTATAAATTATACACATATGTGTTATCAAATTCCAAAATCTATAATATAATGCTTTTCAATATATTAGTATTATACTAGATTATTAATCAATGTCAAATGACTTTTCTCATAAATCTCACATTAATGAAAGAAGTGAAATTATCTTGGTAGCTTGTAAACACCACTTGATATAATTGATGATAAATGCTCTGACGATGATAAATCGATGGAGGGAAAGTCGATTACTAATTCAACCTTCGACCTAATCTGCGATTTATGTTCTATCTTCGACATTAAAGCTACGAGATCCTGACCTTGTGGCGTCGATATACCTAACCATTCAATCGTAAATGCGTAAATCGTGTAACGAAACGATGCTCAGATTACATGTGACAAATGTTTCGAAGTATATCGAGAGAGAGAGAGACAGATAGAGACAAAGAAATCAAAGAAATCTCGCGTATCAAGACTCGATCTCTTGATCGTCAGTAACGGTTATTGTCGACGAACAATGACGATCCTTCGATCACTGTCGACATAACTGTGCGGCAATTTTAACGCGGTTTGAAATTATACTAATGAGAGATGTGAGACTTAAAAGGTTGCATTAGGCGAGCATTAATGCAATACTGATTGAACGTTGTAACGCTACGTGCGATCAGATAAACTCTATCTAAGCTTCCATTTAGCACGAGCATTCGTTGTAATGAAGTCGATTTTTCTCAGTGATACGATCGACGTTTGCTTTAATAATTAATATTTGCTTAGGCTGCTTATGATCGCTAGGAATGAGGGATAAAGTGGCGATGGAAAAATCTGTAAAATCAATCAATAATAATTATTATGTACTATTTACATAATATAATATATTATGAATTTAAATTAAATCGATTAAATTCATTTTTTACTATTATTATAGGTTAAAATTTAAACGTGTTATTAAATACCGCGCGATACTGTCGAGCTATACCAAGTATTTCTTGATTACGAAATTGCGATTGTTATGATTATTAATGATGGATAAATCAAGCTGCTACATACAGAATGGTAAAATGAGCCTCCGATTGTCTTCAATATTATAATGGAATTATAATTTAGCAGCTAACATGGCAGCATTCTTTCGTGAGAATAAAGATCGTCGACAAGAGTTTGAGTTTTTATATGATCAATTGATCCGTGCGGGATTTGAGCGTGGAAAATTGCGAGAGAAATAAGTAATAGCACCGCTAATAGCGACAAATTGCATTTCAGGCGAAAAAAGGTGGAAATAATTATTTTAAATAGCTGGAATGCATTTTCCGAAGAGCCGCGATAGTTTATGTAAATTGCACTCAGGGAATACCGGTTCTTGAGGTGTTAGGGCTATGCACAATGGCTGCTGTATCGGCGACAGTGAAAGTAGCTGCATAACAGATAACTATGAACAATCCACGCGCATCATAATTATCGATGATTAACTACGCTTCATCGATTTGCAATCTCGTCGCTCGTCGATCGTCGATCTCGAATTTCGCAATCGAATGTAGTTAATAATAATACTTCTTCTTTTTCCGCATAATCTCGAGGAATTTATAATTGTCATTACTTATTTAGCGAACAAACGAAAATATTAATTTTTGTTACAATATTTGAATAATTTGTATATCTTCTGTTCTTCTCCTTTATTATAAGAAATTTATTACTAAAATAATATTTATGTTCCATTTACTTATTTTATTACTTACTTTATTATGTAATTTATTAAATTGATTTCGATGATTAAGTTCCAAATTGTAGTAATCGAATTATCAAGAAAAAATTATTTAATGTTTTTAAATTTTTTTTTTAAATAAAGAATACTTTAAAAATTACTGAGAATATTGCATCGTTAGTTAGTGTTGAAGTTTACGGTAATGCAGAATAGTAACTAGAACAGTAAAGAAACAAATAAGAACCAAGTAACAATGTAATTCATTTACTCATTTTATGGATTTTATTAATATTTTTAACATTTATTTATTACCTTTTACATGTTAAAGTACAATATAAAACGAATAGTTAAAAAAACTTCATTCGAGCTAAGAAAGTTATTTATCGCCAATTACTTGCTTTATTGAAATATAATTTAAACATTGTATGTACATGAAACCATGCATGGATCGTTTCTGTGTGACGTTTATGAACAATCCCTAGCCAGTTATCTGTACCACGCTCTCGAATATTGTTGCACTATCAGCAACTAGTTGTTTGGTAAGACGACTCGAGATATCAAATCCCGTCCACGGTGCCTTATCATTTCAACAAAAGTTGAGACAGACAAAGTTCGACGATTTATTGTTGCACGAATTTTGCGTCGACCGATGTTAAATTAACGGATATAAATGAAATGAAGAAGACGATTCTTAAAATTTTCCAATATTATTATTCCATTAAATTTTAAATTAACGAAATATTATATATATTTCAACTTCGTCATCTTTTACATATATTTCAATAGAAATAAAATTCGGACAATTTGTGGCCTGCATTTTAAAATATTTTAATATCGGATTAAGTGTAATTTAGATAGGAGTAATTATAAAAACAGGGACTTTTGGTTATGGTTGAAATTTTTTGCACTGTTGGAGAGATATCGCGCTAACTTGCAATTCCGCGGTTCCGAGGACAAACCGAGAGAAAGGATAGGTGTATGTACGTGTAACGGTGAGAAGGCCCGCGCTGATCATTGAATGAAATTTAAGTGGGTCGCGCATGAATGAAATCGTGCTCGCCCGTTTCATTTCATTCGCGCTCATACTACATGCTCGCACGCTCACTCTCGGCTAGTCACTCTCGCGTAGGCGAGCGGACGTAATTTAAAGCGATCGCGGTTGACCAGTTACAAATCGATTCTCAACGATTCAAATTTTCCATCAGTCCACGTGGCAATCTCTCTCTTCTTCCGTTTACTTACAGAGTAAACGGAGAATATCTGACAATGAGATTAACATAAAATAATTCCACTTGAAAATTTATCATCATTACACGAATATATTTTTATTTTTTTATTTAATTTAAGTGTTTTTTTTAACGCTCCGTATTTGCTTTTCAAAAGATTAATTAACATGTAATTTAGAATATTTGATTATAAATATTTTGATTATAATAATTTAAATTATAAAAATTTTAATAGAATTATTTAATAGAAATACAAGATCTATCTTTATGATCTATCTTTAAAAGTACTTATTTATTTATATATTTTAAGTTAATTGGAAGATTGACAAATCTAGATTATCTGAAGATTTATAAATTTCTTAGCGCTTATCTGAACGATTATTCAAATGATGTCAGTGTACACGCAGGTGCACATAAACACGTGCGGAATGTGCGTGACAACGTTGCGATGTTCTTCATGTCTCTCACGTTACTGTTTCTTTTATTTTTCATATATAAAATCTACAAGTCAGTCAATTTAATAAATTCGATTGCGTTTCGAAGCGAGATCTCGTTCCTAACAGATCTCAATTCTCAGTAACATTCGTATTGACATTAATTAATTCGTGATCGATAGCATTTCTTTCCATCTGACACATTTAGTACTCGGATATGCTGTCATATAGTCGACTTTGATTCATAATTAGAGCTAATTGTCGATATTTTATTTTATCGAATGTTATATCGTTGCTACTGTTTTTCTTTTTATTTTAAATAACACCTCTTAACGGAAAAATACTGTAAAATTAATGTTATAAAATTATTTTAGAATTATAAATTATAAAACTAACAATAATGTTATTTTATCGTTATGAGATTATCGTAAAGTTATAAAGAAATTAAATTTGGTTGTAATAATGAAAAAAAGTAATCGTCATTGTTGTTATCGATAATACACATCAAACAGAACGGTATGAATCATAGGTTTTATTTCAAGAGTCAAAACGATACTGAAATAGACAGCATCCCACGGTGAAAGAAGGTGAATCGTCTATTTAAAGGATTGGACTTGGACTGGGTCTGGGTTCAGCATCTCTCTTTCTGTCCTATCTGACTACGTGTAAATAATTATAGATATTCTCAAGAGACGCAACTTGTAACTTTTGCGTCTCGCTTTTCGTAGTTGTTTAAAATATAAATTTAGTATAACTATATTATCACTTTATTTGTAAAAAATACTTATATGAATGAAGATTTAAGTGAATTTATACATATGGAATTATTTATGTATGCTATTGCACATACGAATATTGATTTGCATTTACTATTCAAGAAAATGATTCCTTTTCTTTCTTAATTTTCTTGCATCTCCCTCTCTCTCTCTCTCTCTCTCTCTCTCTCTCTCATTTAGTATTACGTAAAGTTTCTTGATAGGCACGTGGGTTGCGTCGGTTCGAACGTCATGCCAGGGTTTCCGGTATATGTATCGTACTTCTCTTACCTAGCTGTGCCAGCATACGGAATTGAAATTGCACGCCTGTGGCCTCATTGAAACGTCAATGCATTGCGAAACAAGCGGAACCATATACTTGTAACAGATACGCATTTCTCTCAAGGGAATAACGCAAACGAAAATAGATACGTTCAAATAAAAATCATTTACAATTTGATTATTTAATAAACAGTGATACTTTTACAATAACGATTTATTCTCTTTTGAAATGATATAGTTATAAAAGTAATATTTGGAATAAAAATACGGATTTCTTAATATAACTAAAGATATTAACAATAATTATAATGACAATTGTATGAAATTTTAATGATTTTTATATCATTATATTACATTAGTTAGAAACACGAAGAGTAATACGTAATAACAGTCAAATAAAGATCAAGAACGTTTCTTATGACGTGACAAACGGAGTTTCTCGGAAGAGTTTGAGACGATTGCTTTCGATCTCTTGAGGCATGCCAGGCCCAAAATAATCGAAGAACAAAGATGCTCTTGGCATTAGTCTGGCATTTCATCATTCTGTTTGTACAATGTCGCAGGAAAACTCGAGATTACACTCGCTGCCAATCAAACTCGATCCCGTGTCAAACGCGTTTCTTTTTTTTCGAATCGTTAATGAACATAGGACGAAGAATACATTAAATTAAATAAAAAAATTATAATAAAATCACGATTCTGTTTAATTTAATTTGAAGAAATTTGTCTTTATTTAAAAAAACGAAGTAGTTAACATAATACATTTTTTCATGCGAGACTTTGATCCATTATTTATCGATTAACGTATTTCTTTTTCTCTCTCTTCCGGCTCGCAAGATTACGGATCGTGTTGTGAAAGAGATTTCACACATAAAACCGTAAGCCGCTCTTTAGACGAGTGTTTACGTAGTACTATTCACGCAGGAACGTCATTCGCCAGAATCCAAATAATCACGAAAAAACGGTGGTTCTGGCGCGTTTACAAAAGCATTTTGTCACTACCACGTTTATAGCATCATGAATCGATCGAGGTCGCACTATGAAACCTTCAGAGTTCAGTTTGTGATTTAATATTTTATGTTACTTATTTAAATTTTAATATCAAGAATTTTTAGTTAATTAATTTTTTTTATTTTACTGTTAATTTATATTAATTTTTACAATTTTACATTTATATACATAAATAAAATTTATATAATAGTTTACTATAATTCTACATTTGTAAACATTTTCTCTCTCTCTTAGATGATAATTATAAACTATTAAATCATATTCTACTTAGCAAAAATATAGTAGAAATATTTGAAAACATTAAAAAAATATAATTGAATGGAATATAAGAACAAATGGATAGAACAAAGTGTCATTTAAAGATCTTATCTTGATTAACTATTGAATGGAGAAAAGATTTATAATTTATGTACATTAGACGCAAAAATTGATTCGATCAATCTGCGATATATCTTGGATTCTCCCAGCATTTATCTTGGATCGTTATAAATCATTCTTGTGTTATCCAGGTCGCGTTGGACACTCCGTGAGTTATGAGACATAATAATTGACATAAATAATGGGATAGGATAATGGAATACGGTGCGGTAACATTGTAACAGTAGTTGTCAGATCTCGATAAACCCATCATAATCATACGCGTTCTGAAAGTTCATATGCGCGGAGAAATGCAATAACTGACATTTCATAAAACGCAAATGGAGGCACGTGTGCGAGAATGTGTGACCAATAATAAACGCCTTGCTACTTCAATATTTGCAATGAATTTCTCAATTCAAACTTTTTATTTTTAGGATGATTATATTAATATTTTAATTATAAACTTTAAAATCTAACAATTTAAAATTTTTTAAAGAATATTGGATTAATTTTATTTTTAAAGAATTTTGTATAATGTCGAATTTTTATAATGCAATGACTGGATGAAACGTTAAGATTTTTTGTCGCGCGACTGCTACTACAAAATCGCAAGGTCAACGACGAAACGCAGTATCGCGATGCAGGAGTAAGCTCGCAGCCTCGCACTGATTATTTTTCCATTCGATATGATGTCCGTTTATTTGTTCGCCACGCTAAGTGGTGCTGCCGCCTTCTCGCAATTTTCTCTGACGCAAATTAACGCGTGTGACGATGCTATTTGAGATTATTTTTGCAAATCCTGCAGTTGCGTTTATACGGGATGATTCATGTAGGACGAGAAACATGCGTGCAGTTTATTAAACGCGGCGATTTATTTTTTTGCAGAGAGATCGATTTCTCGCGGATTCCTTTGTTCAGCTCGATCATCCTGAGAATTTTTCCAAAACTACGCCGGAATTCGTTCCCGCGAATTCGTTCACGAAAGGCGGCGCTGTATAATTAATAACCGTGCGGGCGAACGCGCGTTGCCGGAATTAGACTTGCAAAGTACCGGCATGTCCGCGTGCGTACCAGTACCGGTGTACCGGCTAACCAACCAGTCGTCGTGCAAGTGTTATTAGCAAGTCAAATTTCGGAATCGAGCCTTAGGCTCGGCCTGCGGAAAAGCGCGTACGGTTTATTTGCGTCGTGACTAGCCTGCAAAATCGGGTGCAGAATCCATAATTCGTGACATGTCGTTCGTTTAAAGACACAACGCGACATCGAGGTGCATAGATGATACGCACAATTGTGACACCTTGCCAATGTTTTCGTAGCTTTTTAAAAGAGACCAATAAAAAGAATAAAAAACACGCGCGTGTAATTCATTGTAATGGAAAGTATGATTTGTTACCATAAATGGATTTTCTGTTATCTCATGTATTCCGTAGAAAAGTTTCTTCATCGTAAGCTTTTTATTTAATTCAAAACAGTACGCGTATACATTTCATCAAAGTTTTGCAAACGGGGTTTGCAAATTCCAGGAAAATTAAAAAATTACTATTCATCGCTTGTCCAATTATCCGTGACTCCTGAGGAGATTTGCGGCGGAATGTCGACGTGATTTATTTTATCGTCACCGCGCATTCCATTTTCA
>VBVR01002037.1:0-25402 GCA_011638315.1 Tetramorium parvispinum
ATATATATATTTTGTATAATTGCTGACTATTTTTGTATAATTTTTTGAAGAACTTGATTTAGAAATTTTTATTAACATCCCTCATTTCATTATACTCAGAATAAATATAATAAAAATTAAAGAGAATTTGTTAATTGTTACATTAATCTCTATGATTTATTTTTTTGGTTCTACAATTCTTTATAATATCATAATAATAAGTTTGTTATATATTTTTCTTTGGTAAATCTCTATATAAACATATTTATTTATTCGATATCAATATTTAATCGAACTTAAACAACGATTCCTGTCGAGAGATCATGGCATTTGGCAGGTCTGAAGGATTGCGTTATATATAGAGCTTTAATTCCTTCGTGAATTATTGACTCGTTTGCGAATGTTCGGGTCTTGTAACGGTATTCCAGCCGAACCCTTCCGCATGGAGACTTCTAATTAATTAACGGTCGAATTCGGGGTCACAATTGCGAGTGCGTGCGAAGCCAAAATCTCGGCTGTGTTGTAGCGCATTGGGGCAGCGCGACAGCGGAAAAGAGAGAAAGGGAATAAGACGATGGGGGTCGGTTTCAGCGCGATGCCGTCACGCTGCGCGAAAATTTGCATACGTGTTCCGGATTTAATTAGGTTACGAAACCGGGTCGAAGTTCACACACACACTTCATTAGAAATTCCGTTGGCCTGTTTCGTTCTGATGCAGTTCCGCTATATCTGCTCTTCTTCCCAGGTTACGCCCCTTTCTCCACACGTTTTTCTCGTCATCTTTTTACTGACGTACCTTTTATTTTATTTTCATTTAGTTTTTCGTGAATTTTTAAAAGCCATCGTTATTCTGCATTTAGTTGAAAGCAATCATTATTTTATAAATAAATAACAAGCAAATTGTTATTAAGTTGGAGAAAAATTATTTAATATTTGTTTACGACTAATAAAATCATTAACTGTAATAAATATCAATATAATTTGTCATATATTGCTAAAAGTAAGTATATTAAAAAGTTCAAATAAACTTGAAATAAAAAGAAATATTTTTATTAAAAAAATATTTACGTTAAAAAATACTTCAAATTATCGTCACGAGAACACGGCAGTAGAAACACGCAGTAGAAAGCGCAATTATGGGTTGCATTTGAATATTTGTTGAGAATTACATGCCGAAGGAACATGATACATCGGTTGATACATTCGTGAGACATATTTCAGCTACCATTACAGATTTACATGAAAACAGCCCCTTCTAATTATAAAGCTTGCGCATTACTCGGGCAAGGGGAACAACTTGCTCTCGGGAAGGTGAAATAATCAAGTTAACCTTTCTCTCTCTCTCTCTCTATGGGGCCTTATGCAAATTCGAACCCTGCTACTGTATCAGCATCAGCTGTCTTAAAAGGAACTTGCGACGTCGACCGGAACAGGAAGTGAAAGATCTCACGCTGTCTAATTAATTCATTTTCGTTAATAGAGATGCTTAAACTCATTTATGTCTTTGTTAACACTGTTAAAATTATATGAACAAATATTTTCACACGTTCTTTTCATCTTCAGGTTATTTCATATTATATATAATGATTTCTTGTTAAATAATATTCATATATATTTTTTTTATCATATTTTTAATCATAATTTTTTAAAGAGAGTAATTAATAAAATTTTTCGGTGAAAAAATATTAAAATATTTTTAACATGTATAATAGTTGCTCTTTATCCACAAATAAATTATAAGATATTTAACGTTAAAGATAAAAAAAATTTTGCAAGAAAGTTTCTCTAAAGATATATTTACAATAAAATTAATGTATATGGATCTCTTCTTTACAATTGTTTAAATCACTTAACAAATTCGAAAAATTATCAAGCTTCTCTCGACATCCTTCTCAGGGACGACTAAATAGATAAAAGTTTTAATTGATCTATCGGAGTATGAAGTAGATAGAAGTCCTCGTCTCCAAATTAACAATTAGCGCAACGGCATAGGCTCTTCGATCAGCAATTCGCTTCGTAATTGCGTACAATCAGCGGTTTCTGGAGGAGCGAACGGCTTAACGAACTTCCCCCTTTGTCGCTCTGTGCGCGGTCGATTATGATTCGAGAGCCAGACAGGGGCCGGCCGTAATAACAGTTTTAAAAAACTCTTGAATATTACTTACTATCAGCATGAATCTACCTACCGGCCGTGATTCGCCAGTGCAAATCGCAATTTAATAGTGTCAAGGAGCGATGGTGTGCGGTAGGAAATCGTGGGCGTTTTGCTCCTTGAGGTATTTTATCGGGAACTGTAATCCTACGGGGATGGTATGGGGTAGTAGCCGAGTCCTTTAATAACGTAATTAGACCGAAGGATCTAGAATTTCTATGGCGGATCGGGAATAAATTAATGCAATTATCCTTATGCTCCGCGGTCGTGACTTGGCGGGACGGAAGGAGTGGAGAAAGTTCTTCGCTTCTTTCGTCTTTTTTCTTTCGCGATACGGCGGAAACGGTATTTTGTCTCCGACATCCTGGTCGGATATTTATATTCGCTCTCGCTCGCCGCCTGATCTTTCATACTCTGTGCTCACCATCATAATTTCTGTCCGTCAAGCAAAACGGAAATGAAAAGCAATAAGATTAATTTTCTCATTCATATCTCATTTTTACGAGTATCATGGAATATTTTTTTAATAAAAATGTTAAATGTATTATTATTCCAGCAAATCGTTCAACTCAACACTTCCTCGCGCGTCAAATCTCGATTTTCAATTTTCGCTCCAGCTGATTGTGAGAACAGCTCCGCGTCATTCAACGCTCGGCGGGTGGCTGTTTTTTAATATGCTAAATATCTCACCGTTCTCTTTCCCTAAAGGGAAAGCGAAGGTACGCAAATACGTGCACACGACGTGCAATTATTCATCTTTGGCTCTTATTAAAGAGCCATAAAGAGAATCAAGATCGTGCACGTTGGGTCCCGCGCGCGGATCACGGAGATCGGAAGGTTTTATGTCTTTTCGCCGACGTCGGCCCCGGCGGCGACGTGACCTCGCACGAATTATCGGGCCCGTATGTCGAGAAAGAATTCTCGCACGTATGCGTATACGTGTCACAAAAAAAGAAATAAGGAGAACAGAGGGATCTAGATATTGTCGCTCGAAAGGTCTCATCTTCCGCCGTGCTTTCGTAAACGTAGTATACGGTTTGAATTCTCGGGCACGACCGCGAGTAAGTATGCAAATGAAATAACAAGCGAGCCAGAACCGTAACTGTGCAACATCAGGTCTTCTGCACCCTGCTCTTGAAGTTTATACAACATCCTTACTTTATGCTTTTGTCGAATTTTACGTTACTTGACATCTACTTGAAAAATGATAAGAAAAAAAATGTATTAAAATGTAAAATTTATATATTATATTTTGTATATTTCATAATTGTTTTTTAGTGAAATTATTATTATAATTGTGTCAATATTAAGGGATGCAATTAACCATTGAGAAAAAAGTAATATAACAATTCATATTATTTTATAATAATTTATATTTTCATTTTTTTGGTTCTCTTCAAATTTGTAAAAATTATAAGTTTTATAAAAATAATTTTACATTTTAATAATAATACTACATCACATACGTATGTACGTAATAAATATTATCAGCAATATGCATATCGCATAAAAACAAGTGAAAAATTTTAAAACATTATCAACTACTCTGTGAACACGGTCCTGAAGAAGACGTATTCCCCGACGGTGGTCGCACAAGGGGCCCATTACGCAAGCCGGCCTCGGGACAAGAAAAAACGACACATTGTGATGTGATGTATATGTAAGAGGGTCGCGCCGCGGGACTAGAACAAAGCGTCACGATAAAAACTGGGCATGAATCCGGGCCCCGAGAAGTAGGCAGCGAAGGGGAGGAAAGCGGACCAGTGGGGGCCTCATGCTTTCGAACCTGCTCGTATACTTTCAGTTCGGCACGCGTGTTCGAGTCGCGTTTCCGCTTCTCTCCTTCTCTGCTCTCGTGATATTAATTCGCAAGTTTTACGACAACTGTTACAGTATTTTCCGGGCAACAGGAAGATCACGAGGTGTTAAAGTGCGGGAACTGTCAACATTATGCTGTGCTATGTGTAAAAATTATTATTAATAAAATTATTATTGATGAAAGTGCAATATTCAATACATCTTACAGAGTGATGCTAAACATAAAAATTTCTATACAGTTATTAGATTAGAATAAAAATTAGTTACCTGGAGATATCGTTTTAGAAACATATCTTTTAGGAGATATCTTTTTTAGTATAGATTGTGCCAGATATTAATTGTTTCATTGTGGCATACGCTAATATATCTGTTATTGCATAAATTTGTTATTGCAATAGCTCTTAGTGCATTAACATGTGAATTAAGCTCATATGAGGAATTTAATATGCTACAGGAATATTATGTTTCATACCCGGCTTATCAGTTATTAATGTTGTAAATGAGTGCTATTATACTGATGGTTGCACATCCCAGATATAGAAGTAATGAGCACCATGTGATCCATCTCTATTCGTGGGAGGGAAAACGAGGGGTAATTAGATTTTCCAAATGGGCAATTAGATTTTTAATTCGGAAAACGATTGTTTCTGTTTAATGCAAATTATCACAATTAAAAATAAATTTCCAAAAGATAAATATAAAAATATATCTATTATTATTTTAATATATGAATATAAATTGAATTTATATTGAGTATGTACAATAAAAAATCTAATATTTCTTCTTCAATGAATTAAAATGACAGCATCACATTTTATTTGCGCGCATAAAAAGTAATTAGAAAATTTTTTAACCCAACAATTTTTCACGCAAAATAAAATATAATAACTGAGAAACTATCGTAATTAATTTGTAGTGGTTTCAACTTTTTATTTTACATTCGAAAAATTACATTTCTTTAAATTTACATAAACATATTTTCTCGCTTTTATATTTGAAAGAATTAAAATTATTCGTACGTTATACTTCTTCGTAAAATTATTTTACTGAAAATCTCGTTCACATTGGATATCGAGGAAGACATATACGTATATAGACTTATAGCATACGGTGTATCCACCTGGGTACGAAAAGAAGAAGAAGATCCCCTACGAGGATATCGCGGGGTGGAAGAGCGAGACGAGGGTGGCCGCGTATGGATTCGCCTTGAGCTATTCCGAGGGCGAAGTTAGGATGGTTTGGAAATGATGAAAAAGCTTCTTGCGTCACTGTCAGCCGCCGCCGGTCCATATTACCTCTCCCCCCTGCCCCTCTTCCTGTCTTGCTCTCCCGCCCCGCGACCACATCTTTCCCCCTCGACGCCGTGTACCGAAGAACTTGGGGCCTCGCTCTATCCATCTTAATATTATTATTTCATTCCGCGAGCTCGGTTTTCAGGGTGTCCTGGTCTTCCTTTTACTACCGTCTCTTTCTCTCTTTCGCTACTCGACGACCTAATCGTACGATCCGCGCGCAAGAGTTCGATCTCTCTGTTTCCCCCCTTGCGAAAACCACCTTTCGCCCTTCCTTGTCCCCGGGACCGATCTACCCGCCCCCGTCACCGGCACCCTCCACCTTCCGGAGCACCATCACTTACGGATCAATAGGGTATGGAAGATAAACGCATCTAGAGGGGATCTACGGGGTAGAGGACGCGCCAGCGCGGGTGGGACAACGGTGGAAAGGGGGGAAAAAAGAAGGGCAAAATGGTACCCACGCGGAGGTCCCGGTGTCTCGTGTCAACGAGATACGGGAAATTTTTTGCCGTGGATACGATTCCTTGTTGGAATCGAAGCGCGCGGCGCTGCTTTCAGGAAATCGTCCGCCGCAAGATGAGATAAGAATAGAATTCAGCGACAAGATTTATAAAAAGGAATTATATTACTATTATTAGAATATACATAAATATACATAAAGAAAGAGAGAATATGCATTGCAAAAAATTAACTTTGCTAATGTACCATATATTATAATAATTTCAGGATTACAAAATAAATACATCAGAAAGGATTGACTTTTAAATTTGCATGAACATCAATAATAAAAGCAAAATATGTAACAGTTTTTCCATTTACTTTATAATTTTCATAAACTGGGCTAGTGTTTATAAATATTATGTACTTCCATTAACGTTCTTGAAATCCTTATTTAGAAAATTACAACAAAAGTATGAGCGATACATTACGATAAATTTTGCAACAGGTTTGCGAAATAATCAAGTCTCGATCAATGAAGCAATATATTATTTAAAGTTTTATTTTGTGACCAAAATGACGAGTTTTGCCGATATTTCTAAAATCGGATCTACACAAGAAATAGAATTTAAATTTCACGTAATTTAATCCATTGCGTCGGAAATCTGCAATGGGCATTATTGAAAGTATCTCGCACGGTAACGAAGAGGAGATGTTATTCAACGTCATTTCTTTTATCGATAAACGAGATGAAGCCTGAGTTTTCTTCTCGAAGGAGGAAATCGTTAGGAGAGCGACATGCAAATTCGTTCGAAACTTTCATCCACCTCCGGCTCTAGTACCCTCTAGGCGAGAAAAGCGGGATACAAGGACGAGGGAGGCGCGGGAGGGGAAAAACGAACGCGACCCTCGAAGAAGTCGAAGAGCAGAGAAAGAAGAAGAACAGGAAGGTGGAAGAAGGCGGGTGTTTTCTGTTCCTGGCTCGTGGCGATTTATGCGCCCGAAATCGCGCGCCCCCGCGCTGGAAATGAAACGTCGCGAGGAAAAAGGGTAGAAGGGAGATAGAGGATGGACGCGGTGGCGCGGGAAGCAGTCGGCACGGCGATGGCACGTGAAGACGAGCGAGCGGTGGATTTTCTACGTGAGGTGCTTTCGCATGACCTCGTTGTCGCGAGAAAAATCGAGGATACGGCCGGAATCCGAGAGGAGACTAGAATACCGTTCCGGAGAGTTTCGATGACGCCGAGGCGAAGATCGGAATATATAGAAATGGTTCTCCACAGTTACGGTTTGAAATTTTTTAATTAGCCATAAGCTGCGGTACGTAATGACAATTTGATTCACATAACTTGTTTTTTTAATATTGCACAGATAATTTAGTGGTTAAATTAAGCGGTTAAATTAAGGGGAATTATCTGATAGATTTGTTGTGGATTATAATTAATCTGTTTCCCAGCGTTATGTAATTTATGCGGCACTCTGCTCTCTATAATATAAGAAAATTCGTGAATCTCATTATTTTTTAAACTTCTTGCAATTGTACGTTTTTTTCGTTAAAATACAACATTGTATTCGTGCCATGCCATTTACGGATTTTATATGGGCTTGTTATAAGCGTACTTGGTTCTTATTATATGTACTGAATGTTTCCAATCTTCTTGTAATATGTAACGTGAATTACAGGTATAAAGTAGCAACGCCTTTAGCATTACCTTATCTTATCCGGGAGTTATCTCGAAACCGACGAAGGCGAACCTACGGACCTTTCCGTAATCGCGCCAATAACTCCGCTACAATTTCGCCGATAAATGTACCGGGGGAACCCCGTTGCGGTTTCGATCTTCCGACATGGCGGCTGGCGCGGGTCATTTTTCAAGTCCCGCGAATTTTTATCGCGTCGCGGCGCATCCGGCCGCACGCCATATTTCCCCGGCCACCCGATAGATTCTAAACCGATGCGGAGAAATATTGTCGTAAAAAAGAGGTGAAATAAAATTAAAGCGAGGCACGCAACACCGGTCCGCCCGGTTCCCGATCGTTGCGATCGCCGTACACCGCTATGTCTATTGTCCCCCTTCGCCCCCTCACTCTTTCTCTCTTTCTCTCGTGTTCCTCGTCACCTCTCTTTAATCGGCCGCGTGCCGCCGGCGGAGGGGCAGTATGGCAATATGCGAAGCGAGCCAAGCCCGTTTAATATCGCAGATCGAGGCACAAATGAATATTCATTAAACACATTTTTCCGATTTTAATTACATCCCCTAAGCGGATCTGGCCCGGGCTTACGCAGCTCTTCTCTCGTTCTCCTCCTTCTCTTTCACTCTCCTTCCGTCTCTCCTTTCCACCTTTCTCCTGTCACTTTCTCTTTTCTTCGCTGAGTCGCATCGCCGCTCACGAACCCCCGACCATTCCTTCTCTTTCGCTCCAAGATCTGCACGCTTTTTAATGAAATCCCCATGGTATAAGAGCAACGAACGCCATTATTAATATCACCGGTCTATCTCTGAGCACAATAAAGAATTATTTTGTTATTAATTCCAATGTCCGGACCGCCCCTTGCTCCTCCTCCGTCATAGCCGCAATGTACGCGTCGCCACCGTACGAAATTGACGCACGGTGATATATACCGTGCTGAAATACTTGCTTCGCTTCGACGAAGCGCTCTCGATGATACGACGCCGCTAAAATTTAATTTAGGCACACGGTGAAATATTTCCTCTCGCGACGTCGCACACGCGCTCGCATTCTCCGTTTGAAGTTTAATTTCGGTTCGGTTTCAATGCTACATCGCTGGGAGACACGTGGTAAATGATATGCGACAATGTTTTTAATGTAGCGTACACAGAGCGCCGATTAAAAACTCACTCGTAGCGAGAGAGAAAAAAAGAGAGGTACTAAAGTTTTTATTCATGCTTTACTGTAAGCCTTATTTTAATTAGACGAAATGGAGGTTTACTTCTTTCCAAATAAAAATTAACTTTCAAAATCCAATGAAATTTAATTTCGTTAAAAAGTAAAATTTTCTTATTTTATAAAAAAATTATAATTTTTACATACTTGTGATAAGTTCATAAAATCACTCGAAAAAAGATTCCTTTGAGTCTTTTTAAGAACAAAAATAGGATTGTGTGAATATCTATATTTAACTTTTGTCATTCTCGAATAATTTTCAGATATGTAAGAAAATATTTTTGTATTTATAAATTAATAAGTATTATATATATAATTTTATGTTTAATACCCAAGTTTCAACCTGTAGTAATAGTTCGTATAAACTTTATTATAAACTGAAGCAAAAGTATCGAAAAGTAATCAGAAACTAGGAAAAATTTTTTCACTTATATGAACATTTTTTTTAATTTGTAAATCATAAATTTATAGTTTCAGAAAATTCGGAGAGAGAGAGAGAAAGAGAGAGAGAGAGGTAGGTTCGCAAAATTCGTAATTAATTTATTAAAATATACGTAATTTCGCGACATACATTCTTAAATCTCGGTAAGCGAGAGCAGCGCGGTTCAAAGCGTCTCGTTAAACAGCCATACAGACCTCTTCCAACCCCTACGCGGTTTTTTTCGCTCTGTTTCTCTCTTTCTCTCCTGCCGGCTCCAGACACCCCCGAATTTTTCTTTGTGCTGTGCATCCCCCCCGTACGTCCTCACCCTCGCCGCGAATCGCGCACACATGACGCGATGGCGAACAGCGAACGGACAACGCATGCGCCCGACATGATATTTTTTCTTCTTTCATCCCTACCCCATTCCGCCTCTTGTAAGGCGAGGGGTGGCTTGGTGGTCGGGAGTACGGGTCGGTGAAGTAAGGGTGTTGCTACGGGCAACGCTAACGAGCACCATGAGCGTCGTCAGATAGAGCAACACACCACCATGGTATCCTCGTGCCAACTCTGGCCCACCCTCTACCTACGGTTCCTACGACGCTACGACAAATCTCATAGAAAGTTGGTTATGCAGCCGCTTATGTGGCTATCGATAGCTCTAGAAACAGAGCGTTTAATACGCGTTATTCTAGGATCGTTTTTCCGCTGATTTGTTTCCCTAAATTGCAAATTTTATTAAATTCTTATAGAAATAAAAAATATATTTGTAAATATTATATAATATTTACACATTTATAGAAATCATCAAATAATAAACTATAATAAACTATTAGCAAATATTGTTATCGAAAATTATTAAAATAATTATTACATAAATATTACTGATTAAAACACGCAGTAAAATTGTTTCAATTTCCCAAAATTGATATCAACTTAGTTTTTCATTAATAAATAACAAAAATAACATTAAAATATTTCTTATAAACGTATATCAATTTTCATAAGCAACAATTAAAAAATCTGATAGAATTATTTCTTAATACAAATTCGAGTATAAAAATATCTTTAGAATTGATAAATAAGTATTAAGTCATTTGTTTTATAAAGATAACTACAATTTTTATAAGTTTCTGTTTATGGTTAGAAACATTTTTAAACATCTTTGTCTTTACTTGTCAATTTGGCATAAATGTTATTGTATGTAGTACTTTTTTATTTTGATGTTATTAATAGATTTAAGTATAAATTTGTATCAAATTTAAAAAACGTACAGCTTTTCAGGAAAACATTATTGATGCTATTTAATTATATATTTATTTTTAAAAAAGAATATATGAATTTATAGAACAGCAGAGATAAAATAAAATGAGAACCACAAAAAATATAAAAGTTTCCTCAGAATACTAATTTAATATTAAAGGGAAGACGATTTTTACTTTCGGGAAGATTGTTAGGATCACGCGGTTAGGGATGAATCAGCGAGGGTTTGTCGACCACGACGGACCGCGGGAGGGTTGCTGCCAGGGTGGAAAGGCAATTACGTAATCAAGTAATTAGTCCCTGACCTCAGATAACAGGTTTCCTCGTAGTATTCAACCGTCCCGATTTTCTCCGTAATCTCCTTCGAATTCTTATACCTCTGTGTACCAATTTCATTCATCCTCAATGACGAGTATACATGAGAATCAATTCGAAAGAGATCACTTAATAATAAACGGTAGAATAACTAATCTAGGCACTTTGTAATCATTTAAAATGATTTTTACATTATTTAGTTATCATAGAAATGTAGAATATTATAATTGAATTGATATAAAAGTTTATAAATTAAATTTACAATTACATTATATCCACAAATTGTTATCTGCAACATAATATAACACTTCGGCATATTTTAAAATGTATTTGACGTGTTTTCTAGATATGTAATTTTTTCGTGGCATGTACGCAACATAGCGGGCGTTTTTCACTCACTGGAGATTTACGAGGGCGAGGGTAGCGAGCATTATGGGTGGCGAACTGACGTCGGTGAAGGCAGTCAGAGGAGAAGAGAAGGCCGAGTGAACCTTACTTATTGCTATATTTTAATATAACGATGGTATAAGAACGCTCCACCCTGCCGTAACATTTATTTCGATGCCATCCTCTCTCGTTCGTCTCCGTAATCCCTTTGCGGTTTCGCATTAATATTCCATGCGCAATGTACGAGCCGCCACGTGTATTAGTGCACGCTTGTGATATACGAAACACCTGCGGCGAGATCAATTTTATTCGAAGCTTTCGCAAGCTCTTGCCATAAGAATCATCAAATGCGGATGAAAAAAAGTATATTCTTCGTTTCGTAATTACTTGAATCATTTATATATTTTCTGATGCTACGAAGAATGTAAATACACTACTATGTATATAAGGTTTCTGTGGTTTGTTCAATTATAGAAATAATAAAGAGTAAGTCTAAGATAAGAATAAAGGAAATACATAAAGTATTTAATAGAAATGCTTGAAATATTTTACAAAGTTTCATGCTAAATTAAGTCACGTTATTTATAAACCCCGAATGCGTCACTTTTTTTTACGCTCTTATTTTTTATAAGGTATATCTGTTCAAGTCGAGAGAGCTCGAGAGTGAAATCAGAAGCCAGAGGAGCGAGTCGCGAAGAATGATCAACGAAACATGAAATGAGTCACAGTCGACGGGCTTGTTCTCTCACGATTATTGTCCATTGCACAAAGAACGCTCTTTTTCATTCCTCTCTTTCCTTCCCTTTCTCCTTTCTATATCAGTCGGCTCTTCTCGCCGTTCTCATCTTGATGGGTAATGCCGGCTTGGATATAATAATGACCCCGCGCAAGGTACAATACGATATTTTCTTTTGCTAAATTATCGACGTGCTACTCTTCTCTCAAACTTCTGCTTCTCTCCACTCAAGAAACCGGCATGTTATGTTTCTTTATATTTTCATTTTTTTTGTACTTGTTTTCTTTAAAATATTTTCTACATATACTAACTTATACATTTACCTTAATAATATTAATAAAAGTATTGATCAATAAATATATAAATTTCCTAATTGTTTTAAATCTTGCGAATCTCTTATCTGTACAAATACAGGTATATATGTACAAAAATAAAATCGTTATCAAATTTTAATCATGTATTAATTTTGTACTTTACAAAATATTCACTGCCAAATTCCGTAAAAGTGTGGGAAAAGCGTCTCGACGAAAATATATTCGAACGAGATCGCAATGATGATAAGATCAATGGCGGGAATTCTGATGACCGAACGCTAACGCGCGTTGGGACGATAAGAAAATTCCCATCGCGTAATATTCGCCGGATCTCGGTTTATTTTCGCAGGCGGGCGACGGCTGAAGCAATTCGCGCGGAAGCTGGAGACACAAACAATCTGGCGCGCTCGCGGATGATAAATGTTTTCGTTTCGCGGCACCGCCGAAGTGTAGTGCTTTTAAATCCAATTCCCATAATGCTCGCTGGTTTCCCTCCCTCCTATCCGGACCGTCTCGACTTTCGTCATTCCTTGTCTAACCGATGAGAAGGATGAACCGGAGGTTGAAGGCGGATGGCTGAGGGGTAGAATGGTTCACAAGCGACGAATCTTGACAAACCAAGACCAAGGGATTTGGAATGCCTCACGTTCTGAGGGATTTCGTAAACGTGCCTCACGGCTCGTCTCGTTGTCTCATTTTCTCGGGGTGCGCGAGGTTCTCTTCCCGAAAAAAAGATGCCGAGATTGCACGCGTATGCAAAACGAGGGCCCTCTTTCAGTCACATCGCCGGCGATTGAAACGCGCCAGAGCGCTCTTCCCACCTCGCGAGGGCGTCGGATTGATATTGGGGTTCCTCACCTCCAAATGGATGAGTCGTTCCATTATTGAGCGAGATCAGAAAGAGAGAGATATTTACATTTTACACGAGTGTTCGATGAATATTTTAAAAGTGCCTAATCGTTCTTCATTTCATATTAGATTACGTATTCTCTTAATGTATATGTGTGATTTTTAATAAGCTAAATAAATTATAAACTACTATGATATATACTATAATTATAATATTTTAATCACTTTTATAGACAGAAAGTATTTTACAATATAAGTACGTTTCTGCTCCTTTCTTATAGTTAATAATATTTTTATGCATTACTATTAAATATAATATTACAATAACATTGTTACTAAATGCTGTTTGTTTATTCAGATATTATTTGCGACTGTTGCTTTTCAATGCGAACAATTTTCTGCATACATCACTAACGCAGACTTGTAGCCTGGTTTTACAGATATTCACTCGTAGAACACACGCACATACAAAAAGAGTCATGTCGCGAAATAATCCCCTATGCCGGCTTATTGATCAGATCACAAGTCGTTGGAACACGCTACCCAATTCCGACCACCACACCCACCGCCTACCCTTCAGGAACGGGGCATTTTTATTCGTGCAGTCTCACCCTCGTCGTTCCTTCCATTTCGCCTCACCTCGTCGCACCTCCCTGCCCCCACGTCACCCCTCGCGGGGACATTGGGGTGGCAAAGTCGCGAGAACGCCATTTTTTATTTCACCTACGTCGAGGAATAGTAGCATGCGAAATCATTAATAATAGACTGCGGTGGTTCCTACGAGGATTAACGAGAGAAAAAGAAGGAGAGAGGATTATGTTTATTATATGGGCTCACGATTACTTTTCTAATGAACGTAGGGACAAAAAATGATGTAGATAAGACTCTGAAAGATCATGTGGCAACGCGATAAATTCGACAGAAATTAACTACGAATATCATGCTTATATCTGAATATGTTTATACGTTTTGCTCGAAATAGACTGCTATAAAATACTATAAATTGAAATAAACTTAGAGAAGAAATTTAAAAAGTAAATATAAATTCGGCATGCTAATTTCTATGCAATATCAAGCTTTCTAATTAAATGTAAAAAAAGTATAGTTATATTTAAATATATAATTATATATGAAATCGATGTATGTGTGTAAAAAAAAGTAATTCGTACTTTCTGAGAGAATAAGAGCATTATTGAATTAATGAAAAAAAGTGAGATAAAATAAAAAAAAATTATTCGCTAAAATTTCGCGATCATTGTCCAATTGCAACGATATTTGACATTTTGTCATGTATATTTACAACGTATATATACCATCTCCATACTTTCTCTCCTCCCATTTATTCAAGCAGTTCTCGAGCTCGGTCCCCGCTCGAGGGTGGATTCACCGCTGCTGCATCGAAGAAAGAGGACTTTTAGTGTTTCGCCGGAGGAAGCTGAAACGTGGAATGAAGAAGGACGGAGGCTGGCTAGTTGGGGTTGGTTAAATAAGGAACAGAAATAAATAGGAAGGGAAGAAAAGAGCTCGTTAGGGGGTCTCCGCGAGTTTCCGAGTACCCAACTACCCAACCAAACCCTCCTGTTTTCCATCTCGTCTCTTTCTTTCTCTCTTTCTCTTTCCATCTTCTGATTCATCTCTTTTCGTTTTGCGCACGTACAGCATCACGCTTTTACATCACGACTTTTCGATATCTCATGACATGTTTACTTGCTCGAAACAGAATTAAGGCGGTAACGAAACATGACGATTCGTGCCTTTTTATCGCATAGTATACAGTGATGTGCCGAATAATTTAAATTTACATCAATTCCTTACGTTATTTCTTACAAGTAGATAGATACAATAGATTAATTCTTTACATGATTTATTTTTTAAGTAAAAATGTAAGGAATGAAAGAATGTAAAAAATAACACAAATTACCAATTGCAGTTACTATATACAAACCGGACAAATTTTAAACGTCTAAGAGACGTCTTATACATATATTTATATTTAAATAAACATTGAAGGGAAGAAAATAGACTATCTTAAGCAGAGCGATTTGTTCGTTTATACGAGTATCATCAATGCTTTTAATAGCATTAACATTGTATTAAAAGCGCGGATGTGAAGACTGCTATTAAGAGCACGATCACTTTCGTTCAGTATACCCCTTTCTTTTCACAAAACTGCCGAAATCGTGATGGTAATCGCTACTGGCTGTACTAAATATTAACGGGTTAATTTCTTGCAAGATAGTCCATCCCCGTGGCCAAAGAGCGGCCAACCCTTTCATCGAGGAAGGAAGGAAGGAAGGAAGCAAGATCGTCGCGCCGATGAAGGGTCGGCCAGGTTCTCTCCACAGGGCTTTCGTCGGTCGAGTTTAACGGGGTTTTGCTGGTCGCGACGGTCTCCGGTTTGGGGCAGGTAGATAGAGACGGGGGGGTTAGGGACGGGGGCGTTTTAGCGAGTTACGAGCAATTGCCCATCGCCATTCTACGCCATCGCTTCGTTCTTTAACCGACCGGCCCTCTCAGCCCATCGCTGGGACCCCTTTCTACCTCCTTGCACGAAGGGTAGCGCTTGATAGGAACCGGGAAAATTGCGTGATTAACCGAAACCGTCTCCTGGGCTCATCAACACGCTTCTGCGACCACGAGAATCGGCCTGCCTTCGAGCTATAATGGCCACCGTCCTAAAAGACCGCGGCGGATCTCTTTCGATGAGTCTCTCTTCCTCCGCGTTCTCCGGCGGGGTCGACTGGTCGTTCGTAAATCGTCCAATCGTCGTTGGCGGACCGCACATCGTGTTCTTCGTTTTATGGCCGGCGACGTAACCTATCGCCAGACCACTGAAGATTGTTGTGGGATTAAGGGGCTCGTAGGCTACTGTGGTCGTATAACGTTCAAGTAAATAACATGGTCATTTGCTCGAATTGGCGCGATGTCTTAAATATTTCGCATATATATTTTTGCAATTAGAAATTTTTTGACAATTGTAGAATTAATTTGCACTTAGTAGAAATGTGCTTATGCGCTGTTTTAATTTATCAAATTTCATTGATCGTCCATCTTGACTATTTTAATATTAAAATTCCATTTTTAAATATTTTTGCGAAACGTAAGACACTTCATTAATTTATTTAATGTATGTTTTCCGCATATGAATATTTATTTATGAATAATATTTTTATAATAATATTATGAATAATATTTATATGTATACATACCTATATTTTAAAGTTGCTATTATAAATTTATATGTATTATATGTATATGTATACCAAAGATACATTATACATCTTATTGTCTTAAAGAATATATCTTTGTATTTTATTAAAAATTTTAATCCGGAAATAATTATCCGGAGACGAGGGTATCAATTGCATTCATTTTTTGCGCTTTCTTCTCTCTTCTACTTAAATCTGATGATCTGAGATCGAATTATTTGACAGTCGCGAAATTACGCGAGCAGAATCAGCGTAAGCAGCGAAACGATAGACGAGGCTTAATATGGATAATCCGCGGTTGATTGGCTGAATTAAAGGCGTCCGGACGAATGCAGACGAATCGAAAACGAATTCTTATTTCCTTAGAAACGAGAACGAAAAAGATATTTGAAGGCTATTATTCATATTGTGCATATTATTTTATACGTAAAACTACAACTGAGGGAATAAATGTTTATTTAACGAGATGGCCGGAAATGGGGTTATTTCAAGAAAGTATAATTAATTTTCATGTCAGAGAAATAAAGTTATCCATTTTATGTCCGCAGCGTGCGTGTATGCCTACATACATCTATGTATTCAACACTTTTGTGAGATTTAATAAAAGCTTGAGCAGGATTATCCAATCAAATCTGCTCCACATTTTCACATGCTACGAGGTAGAATATTTTTCAGAGAAAAGATTACTGCGCGAAGTATCTGGCTGAAAAACGGATATCTCTTCCATTAAAAAAATACTGAGTAGACAAAAGATTTCTGAAATTATTATATTGATGATCGACAGTACTGCCTCGTAGCAGAGGAGAAAAATAAATCTCGTTTGGCAAGAATACGTTAGTCAAAAATATAACTAACAAGCTGTTGTAAAATAATCCCTATTTTCAAGTTAAAATTTGTTGACACAACTGTTTTCCTTCATATTTTCTGCTATTTCCTATCGAGATATAGCTTAATAGCTCTTTGCATTGTAATCAGTGGCGGTACGACTTCTCGCTGGCATTCTGACATTCTCAGCGATATCAATGTTCAACAGATAGTAAGACGCATATGTATATGCAGATAAGAAAAAGAGAGAGATTGTAAATGTAAAAGAACAGCTAAGATTACAATCTCTTTTCTTTTTAATTTCCTTTATTTAAACATATAATTTTAACATTGAGAAAAATTGCTAAAGTTTGTCTTCATTTAAATTTAGCCTTTGCGAAAACTCTATATAAACAGTTAACATAACGTTTATAAGTAACTAACAATAAGTAATAAGATTTTGAATAAAGACACACGCAATACACACAAACGATATTAACTTTTTTTTTCATTGATCTTTATCATTATGTAATAAAATAAAAAAGTACGCATAATTATATAATCACAGTCCAAAATTGTACGTAAATAACCACCTTATTCATTTGCGAAGTACGTAATATACCGACTTCTCTTCGTGATAGGATAATGTAATCCGATCTGCGCGGATACATTAGCCGGAAGGCATCCTGTGGGATATCCTGCGGTACCGTAGGCTGTCCTAATTGTCCCTCAGGAGTCACGGTGTACACAAGCTAAGTTTTTTTTTTAGATTCGTCCCTTTCGTGTACACAAAATTATATCCCGATCTGTCATCCAGGAGCGAACGTGAGTGTCAGATTTCGTTAAGAGAGAACGACGTAATATCACAGCAATTGAAAATATTGTTCAGGGGTTTTATAACTGGATGACGTAATAATTTAACTTTTACCAGATCGTTAACTCATTTCAATCATTAGACATGCAGCGATGCATAATTTTTTTTGTAACTGAAAATAGAATTATTTTTCATCGTTATCGTTCACGTATCTTCCAACATTCGTATCGGCACCTGCATTGAAAAACTTGAGATCGATTAAATTTAATTGTATATTTTTTGGCTACTTTGGTTACCAGATAATGATCTAATAGTTAGATAACGGATCTTGCTAATTCGATATCCTATCGAATAATTCGATAATTGGGACCGGCCCAAGCTATTTACTTTTGAGGCGAACGAGTCACCCGCTCTTCTCGAAATGACGTTAATTAGACTGCCCCCCTTGTTGAGGGTTGACTCGATATCAGCGGCCGATTATATTCTATCTGTTGAAAGAAAGTGCTTAAAAGGCTGTCCCCATTATGATTTCCTGTATTAGTAATAATTGAAGTCGATCAAATTCCGTTTGCCTTCATTTTAAATCGAGACGATTATCTGTCCTTTCCTCGATGCTATTATATCTTTTGTACATGCGGTGGTAGGAAACCTGTCCTCTAATGATCTCACGCTTTCTCAAACTTTAAAATACTTAAATGTCTACAATTAGTTTCGTTTGATTTTTAAATAAAAAAATAATTTTCATTGTTGGAAATATTCATATCTGTACGATGTTATAAAAGTCACGAGTTTCTCATGTCATCAAGAATATTTCATTTTCGGTTTATAAAATATTCTCCTTCAATTTTTGAAGGTGCAGAAATAAACAATATTCCTATTAAAAAATAAAAATTATATAATACATGTATATGATGTAATCTATCAAATAAATATTTTATTTTCCAATGTCTAAAATAGAAATTTTTTTTTAAAGAATAAAAAATTAAATAAGTCTGAATATATCGTGATCGCGATGATAAACGTTATTTTTCGTGTGTTATTATTTTTACTTTTAAACCCTATCTAAATATTGAGAATAAAATTGATTAAACCAAAAGATAAATTTTCACGGTGGACATCGATTTTGATTCATCGGTCAAAAGAGTCAATCATGTGATCACCGGGTGGCATGACAAAGTCTTTATATACTGGATACATCCAATATATACGTATATAAAGAAAGGTAAAAGCCAAGAGAAAGGAGGCTAAAGAGCTGTGAAGAGCGCGTGAGAGGATGGGATGAATTAACTGAGTCTTGTAGGGTGATATGAACCATAAACGGGGTAATCTGCCGGAATCCTGAAGAACGATGGACGATGTTTCAGAAACCGGCTCGGTAGCAAACCGTCTGGAAGATCGTCTACTAAAAGAGTCAAACGCAGGGACTGACGCCCATATGCACGTCCACATGCGCATCAGATCTGCCGGTCCAGAGAGACTTTATATGAATATACGAATTGGATTCACATACACAGACGCACAAACACACACGCACACGCGTATACATAGCACAGACGTCGATCAACCGTGAGAACGTCCTTTGGTAGAACCTGAATTCCTTATGCTTAATTGATCTGGGAGTCAGTTTGGGCCCCAGAAAAAGAACAGGAAGCCATACGTATACATGGCTCCTTCCGTTCCCAACGATCGAGATCGATCTCTCGTCCGGCGGACAGCAGCAGGTAGAGATGCAAACGCGAGTCAAGGTCATGGATGCACTTAATAGTTTTCGGTCAGGTATATGTTGTATTAATTCGCGATAGAGCAATCCTTCACTCTTAAAAAAGAAACGGAGAAAGAGAATTTCAGGCAATACAAATATTTTAATTGTACATAATTAAAAAAAAGTCTGTAATCAAGAAAAAATTAAACTTATAAAATATATTAAGTTAACACGCCATGGAAAAATATGATATATTGTAGCAAATATTTCTCGTGAAATTCATATTTTTATATAAAAATTATAAATTTCGAATATCCTGCCAAGAAAGATAATGAAAATTGCAAAAATCTCTTTCTTTTCTCCATTCTTCTTTCGGGCAGAAAACCGCGCTAAATAGAGAAGACAGCCTCGAGGAGGACAAAGTGTCAGGTTCTTTTTCTTATTGGTCAATTTGCGAAGGTATCGTGAGCACTCTGTCTATCACCCGTCCTGAAAAAACGATTAGCGATGTAGGAAAAAGATGTCCTAGTGCGCATCGGGAACGGGTTGAACAGAAGCCCGGTGTCGGCCGCACGATCAGCCTGCGGGCAGCATGTGGACAAAGCAGCAGCAGCAGCAGTAACAGCAGCAGCAGCCGTAGCAGCAGCAGCAGCAGCAGCAACAGCAGCAGGTGATCCCGATATAATGGTACGTGTACATGTATACGTTGCACGTGTGCGGTGCACCCACGTGTCGCACCGTGCGCCCGGTGTATCGCGCTCGCCATAGCCGGTTGGTCATCCGGCGCAGCACATTGCGACGAGCGAGGCCGAGAGAGGCAGATAAGGACGAGCAATTCGTTCTCCGACAATCCTTCAAGGGGATCATACATTTGCATACGTCTGCCTTTTTGAGCGAACTGCGTGTCTCGCGAAGTAACCGTTACTTATTTCCAAAAAAGCGGAAACATAGTACGGTAATTGTATGGTTGTGAAAGATACATGCCCTTGATCGGCGATCAATTTTTACGGTTATTTTAAACCTGTCGAATTTTAAAATTTTTTACCGGACGTTTTGATGAATTTATTATAATATATTCATTAAGCGAAGAGTGAGTTTAGGACAAAAGATTTAATTTTTTTTACACAACACCAAAAGTGTTTATGTGTTATTAAGTAACACAGTAATGTTACAGTGTAATAACTTACGCTGAAAATTCTTATTTAATTATTTCGTTTCAGAAAGCTCTTACGAACGACGCTGAGGCTCGCACGCGAAATCGATAATTGGCCGTATCGACTTTCGATTTATCAAGGCGCGCACGAGTATAGATCGGCTCTTTGTCTTGTTTCATGATAGGGCTGGTACCCAATCAAGACAAGCGGACAGTGTTTACGAAGTGTCGTACCACCGACGGGCTAATGGCTCGAAGACATTAAGTTAATTGCTCGGCACGTCGTACCTGTGTACTCGCATTTGCGTGCGCGACGAGCCCATCTTTCTTTCGCTATCTGCCTTCCACCCTCGTGTTCCCTACGCCTTGCCGCCGTCACGTAATGTTCATCGTAATGGAAGTATCGCAAAGGACACGAGTGGTTCCGCCGAGTGAAATTTCCGCGAAAAGAGTCTCATCTTTGTCGTCACTGTTCGATAGATTAAAACAAAGGGCCGGTGGATTGACCGTCGAGCGTATATTACAAAATTGAATCCGCGATATTAACCGTGAACATTAATTAAACGTACATATTTGTAAATTGAGAGGCTTTATTAAATTTTGTAAAATTCTGATATTAAGTCAAGCATAACAAATGTAATGTAAATGTGTAAAAATATATCTATATGTATATATCAATGTAATTTTTCGTTGCAAACAATTGCGCTTTATTGAATGTTAGAATATTAAATTATATGACGTGCAAATATGATTTAAAAATCCTTTTCTCTTTCGCAGGAGATCTGCCATTAAAAAAAAAAAAGATAATATGTTAAATTTATAAGCGAGCGAGTTTTAATTACGATGATAATTCCTATTAAACGATAATCGAAAATCTGTCTCGCCATTCCAAGAACTACTTTCGATAAGATCGTACGAGCGCTACGCGCTAGTAGTAAATAATCTAATGTCACAAAATAGGAAATATGTAAATATGACGTCTAGTGTAATTTTAGCATACGCCATCGCGCTTGCCCCGCGCTCTCGTCCTTTTACGCGTAAAAAGGAAAAACAAGCCCGTCGTAGTTGGAGGGGGACTACGGCACCTCCGTCGCTGATTTTTCCTGCCCGTCGAACCGTCTACGTGTATTTACATAAAATGGCGAGTCGTCGGAATTTTTAAATCAAATTCCTTATCGAACAAGCACGAGCTCGTGCAAAAGGGGAGACCGGCGGGGTGGTGAGCCGGCGGGGTGGTGAGCCGGCGGTGCGAAAAAGGTGAGTCTCTATCTACCACCAGCGAGATAACGAGCTCGTTCCTTTTCCACGATCCTCTGCACCCCGAAGTACTTGCAATCCCCCTCCCCCTCCCGCCCCGTCCCGAAGCTGTCCTCTCTTTCTTTCTACAATCAATTCCTCTCTTTCTCATTTCCGCTCGATCTCTGTTCCTCTTTCACTTCGCGACTTTCCAAGCCGTGACCCAATGCGGGAAATGAGAAAATGATAAGAAAATATACCCTTGGAGGCTGCGCGGACTAAGACGAGACTCGGAGACGTAAACGGATGGAGTCACGTGATAATGGGTTTAGAAAGCGTTATGTGATACCCAATATTAAGGTATCTTTTAGGTATCAATATTTAGGCATCAACCTTTTTATAGAAATAATATATTAATTATGTTTGTTATTAATTATATAATTATATCTATTGTAATACCCACTTTTAAACCTTCACAAAATCATTTCTCGTGAGTTATACTTCAATAAGCAATTACACTTTTATATATGATTTAAAATATTTTAATTTACAGTAAAATAAACTAATCTAATTAATATTCAGTATTATTATTATAGACATTTTTCAATATTACATATCAAATTAAATAACATCCATTAATACGCTACTTTATACAAACTTCATGCAAGTGAAGCAAAGAAAGAAAGTACGCAACGCTAAATATTAAAATGATCTATGATTTAGAATATGTAGTTCAATTCTCTAGTATAATCGTTTCATTATAACTTCTTATTATTAATACGTTAGAGAGCTTGCCGCAATATCTTGCGCGATGCGCACGAAAGTATTCGTTGAGATGAGCACAAAGGCGGAGCGGAAGGTCGTGGATGTGCGTGAGCGAAGGAGACTAAGAAATCGAGGATGGTGGAAAAGGAGGGGCCATCGAGGACATAAATCTTCGAAGCTTCCTTATCAAAGGTACTCCACCGGGAAATGGCGGCAATCTTCTAGGTTCTCTTCTCGTTCTTGAAATAAAGAAGCCAATCACAAGGCTGATGTGGCGTTGATCCAGAATGCAAAATAAATTTAATTTTAAATTTATTATAGAACCCACAGGTTCAACATGCTCCTGTATATTCACATTAATTTAACGTACATACAATCAGAACTTCATAATAAAAAATTAGGTCAAATTGATAATCAAAATAATAAGATTATCCTTTTTCGGTTAAAATTTAACCTTTCAAATTGCAAGTGTAAATGACTTATCAATACAAAAATATTAAATTTTATTTTAAATATAACTATGATGAATATTGGATGATGAAATAAAGTAATTACTTGCAAAATATTTTGCAAGCGAAATAAAAACTTTGCACATTTTCAATCAATCGTGAAAGGAAATAAATTATCCATGTAATATATAAGAAATATATCGTAACATTGAGCGATTAATTGTTCATTGATTTTTTAAAATAGCTTGTAGCCAATTCAAGATAATGCAATAGCGATCTGGTAGAAAATTGGTTCGGCGAACACGTTAATCTACTAAACGCGGCGAACTTGCTTCGGCAAATTTGCGACAATGCAGTCACCATCGCATAATGCATCTGCGCACGTATAGTGCATAGTCGTTATCTTGGTAGTCGGTCTCTCCTTCAAGGGCCGTCGGGCCAGAAGAAGAAGGAAAGAGAAAGGAAGAGAAGCGATCCTCGAGTCAAGGAAAATAGGAGTGCTATCGAGGAGACAAGAAGAGAAGAGAAAGGTAGGGAAGAAAGACCTGGTAGGAAGAGAGAAGAGGACTCTTGGCTTTCGCAAGTATTATCTTGTCAGCACGGATAACGACACCTTGGCGTCGTACCTACGGCCCTCATCAATTATAAATCCCACCCACCAATCGCGATATCCCGATCCCACGGCCGCAACCGCGGATCGAAACGTCTCATTATCTCGCTAGTCGGACATCGCGGTTTCGTCGAGCCATTTCAAGCAGAAGGAAAAAAATCTGGCAAGAGAGAAAGAGAGATAGAGACAGCATTTCAAACAAGGTATCGCAAAATTTCAGATATTCACACCGATATTTCCAATTTAGAATTGGGATTTTTATTCAAATCTAGATTACTGTAAACATCGTTTGTAATATGTTTGTATTACGTTGCATAGATGTTAACATTTCAAAACAACGGCATTGTAATTTTCTTTAGACACGTATATTTGTTGCTTCTGACAAAAGTGAAGAGTCTTGTATAAATTGTAATGTAGACTTACTGAAAAATGATGTTCAATGATCTAACAGGTGATTAATGGATGTTTGATCAATTGCAAAATAATACTTAATAGCAATAACTGCGGATTTAAAATATTTTTAAACCAGTAGCGAAATAATACAGAAAGAAATACATATATGCTTCCTTGATTTCAAACACTGTATCCTGCACTTTCTATTAAGCCGCTTGCTCGGTTTAGAAGCTTAAAAAAAGTATACACGCTAACGGGACAAAAGTCAAGCTGCGTTATTAAAGTGCAACAACTCCATCGTTAAAAAAATCCAAATGAATGGTTTGTTCAAAGTCTACGAAACGGCAATGTTCCACCATTGGAAAGAATTCTTCGATTCCCTCGGACTCATTCACTTGCAGTCTACCCCCGATGGACAAATGGTGTTTCGCTATAATGAAGGGTTCGTGAGGCGGCCTAATAAAAAGCGGATGCCATTACGCCTCTTGTCCTCGGCTTTTTGCTCGCCAGGGCCTGATACGTTTTCTTGCTGGGGCCCAACGACGGAAGCCATTTTCGTGATGATCGTGGCGATATCTTGATATTTCTTGTCCTTAATGACGCTTAGTAATGACGCCTTGGGATAATATCGTCAACGAAAAAACCGTTTACATTTCAAGATAGCAGTGGTAGAGCTTGTTAAATTATATGTGGATGCGATGATCGTGAACTGTTATATTAACCAGAACGAAAGTCTGTGATATTGTATGATGCTATTGTAATTTGCAGTTACGCGTATTAAAGAAAAGATTCTAGATATATATATACTATCTTACTAAGCTATTTATGTATATAAAGTAATATATAACAAATATTACAACATCAGAGAGATACAATATGCAAAAAAAACTTTTAGGATCGGTTTTTCAACAATAGTTTAAATTTTGTTCAGATACATTTGATTGTTTTTCAGTACACGAACAATGGAAAAATGAATAGTATATAAAACTAGGTTTATAACTCAAGAAACGTTTTATTAAATTGTATTTATTTAAGTTACTATTAAAAAACCGATCTTTAATAAACTAAAAATAATACGTTGTAAAATGCTTCTAGGAACACAAAATTGTAATTTAAATAAACATATCTAAAAATCGTACGTAATTCAACAAAAATTAAAAATTTAAAACAATAACCCTATCAAAATCGATTATAATGTGAGGCTCCATCATCGTGAAAGACTATTCCAAAGGTAGTAACATAACGTGATCGTATAGCGGGTTATCTACTACAAGGAATAAGCATTATGTAAATTACAACCCCATTTTAACCCTTCTACTAAACCTGATATCCGTTAACGAAAATCTGGTTGCGTGATCTCAGGCGTCTGTCAAATAGTATGTATATATATATA